>JAOTON010000069.1:0-291974 GCA_034440635.1 Lepas anatifera | reverse complement strand
ATGCAGGTACTATAGGCACACTGACATTTCGGTAGGGGGCTTGAGCCTTCCTAGCCCCTTGTGTCCACTAATGATTGAAAGCCAATGACCAGCTGACAAAAATAAGTTGGAAATTATCGCGGCCGCCGCGCTGGTTTGTTTTGACGAGTTAGTGCAGTGTCAAGCGTCTGGAGCAGTATAAAATGGGTGAAAGCTTGGGAAGTTCTAGAACTTCCGTCTAAAACGCAACTAGCACGATTGCGGCTTGGTTCTAGTCAAGTGAAACTACCATGAGTGAACATCCCGGGGGTTAGGAGGAGGGGTCAAGACCTGCCTGGATTTTTGGTCTGCCACAGACTTTGTCTTGGGCTTGGATTGCAGTGCCAGCTTTAAACCATCGAGAACCCCTCCTGGATCGAGAAGAAATCTCCAGCCATGGAGACATAAAAATATCGAAAGCATAGTTGTTAGCAATGCCACAGACCAAATGTTTTGCAGGAAAAGAAGCAAAATAATTTTTTTAAGTGCGCAAGATAGCGGAGCGGATCAGGTGCATATCATAATCATACCATCACAAAATATATTAGTCATGAGGATGAGAAAGATGATGAGCTGACCAGCGTTACAATGACCAGTGGCGTGCCTGGAAATGTGGAGGTTCACATTTATGCAACTATGAAGTGCACTACTTGTTCCAGAGAAAATTTGGAAAGATGGAAATGGGCCCGTTTGAAGATTTGGAGATTAATCAAGCTAATGTGCACCGCGTGGAAAAGCTAACGGATTAAGTTTTCAAAACTTTTCATCTGTATGCTGAATATAACGATTTCTCGTTGAAAGCTCAGTGAGCATCAGTCACAAAGTCTGGGAGGCGGAGAAGGAAGGGGGTAGAGACAAAAGAAACGGTTTCCCAAAACCTTTGATACTCACAAATATTCGTAAAATACTAAGATGTTTACAATTTTAGTCTACCCCCGCAAATCATCAGTCTAGGTTAACCACGTTTGTATACTATTTGCAAATATTCTGTTAGTGTTGTCTTTAATTAAACCTTAAGAGCATAGAACTGTCTAAACATTTTACTATGGCCAATATACAAGAGGAAATAAAAACACTTCACAGAACGATGCGCATCGGGCCGCTGAGTGCGGTGACAGCGCCGCCTGGGAGCCGGCCGCGCAGTGCCAGCCGATGTCCCAAACGCCCAGCGGGTCATTTTTGTCCGATGTCATATCTCAGAATCTAAAAGTGGTATTGATTTAAAACTTTCGGAACATCTTTTGGGCATATTCTAAGCATAGGAAAACATTTTTTCGCCAATTTGAAAGCTGGAAGTAGGTGCGGGCGTTAATGGGTTAAGCAAAGAGAGAGAAATAATAGTAGTTTAATATAATAATAACAAAAACAATAATGATGATGAAATAAAACAGAACATTAATCAGAACAATGATAAGTCTAGAATGTCTCATGTCGAAGCTTGCTTGTACACATTGTAGAATAATTCAAGAAGCATTATTTGAATATCCTCAAAAAGCGGTGCCTTTATAGTTCTGTCCAGGGGGTTGCGCTCCCCGCTTTTTAGCATATGCCAAAAATGGCAACCTCAAATCTAGCATTCACCATGACGATGACGTCAGCAATCGCCTAGAGATGCCTAGCAACGCATTGCCGCTCTGTATTGTAGATGACGGGGCTCAGCAGATAGGTTGCGTGTTAATGGCAATAATACTGCTTTTTTGTAGACGTGAGGTAATTAATTCTGGGGCTACCCTCGCCAGATGCATCTTTGAAACCGTACAAACAGTCCACGATCCGTAGCCGATTTACGTGGAATGAATGGGTGGCTCCAACTCGAAAGCAATCGCTGACGTCACAAGCGTAAAAGTCTCTAAAAAGAGGTTGCCATTTTCTTAGAGCGGGGCGTTCTACCTTTACATTTTAAGGCCTTGGTTCTGTCGCACGATAATTTTGCACAAAAATCCAAACTATGAAACTGCTTCATGTCTGGGTGACAGGTTCCTTATCCCTCATGCCATAGATGTTGAAGAAGACTATTTGTCGAAAGGCGTTCATCTGTCTGCTGTGTTGGTTTAAGTGATAATATTTGTCAACCACTGTTATACAATTCCCCCTTACGAGAGGAATCGAGTAAAGCTTAAAAATCGATCTAGCTCACTCCCCTCAGACGCCAAAGCCAAGAAAATATTATCCAACTTGTCACATTCTTTGGTCTGTCATGACCCTAAAAACTGAACTGAGCCAAAGAGTTACGGAATTAGTTTCTTGATAATTTTTTACGAGTGGTCTACCACCGCTTCTTTTTTCGACATCTCACATACATAGGAGTCCAAATCAAGTCGGGGTATTAGTATTCCTCCTCCTTGGCCACCGAGGCGAAGATTGGGCGGGTGTTGAGTCATATACCAAGCTTTGTAGATTGGTTTTTCAACTATCCAGTGCGGTCCCGTGACGTGCCAAAACTTGTGGTGGGGGCGTGTGTCACCGTGAGTGTGTTTCGCAACTGATTACCGGCGGTGTTTCTTGGCGGGCGTCTACTCGGATTTTAGCGTGGGCGTTTCCCGCGCTGCCTGGAACTGGCAGTGGTGATGCAATACAGCTGGCATAAAAGGTCTGAAAATCATAGCGCTGTTTTTTAACTTTTTAGTTTTTGAATCTTTGGCGTCTTTCCAGAGACTTGTGTTTTGATAATTATTGGGGATACCACAATTTTTGGGCATATCTGGCGTCTTTCCAGGGACGTACATTTTGGTAAATGATTGGGATGACAAAATATCAAAATTCTCGAAAATGAAAAAGCTGACGAACAGGCTGAATCTTCCCTACAACTCAGAGAGATAGTACATTTCAAATGATCAGGAAACGATTACAAAGCTATCTTAATGATAATTTTGCCAAATTGTCGCAGCCTTTTCCTGCAAGAAATAGCTAGATAGGTCATAGCTCTGGGTACAAACAGCCTTTACTGTTTGGGAAACATTACGAATGTATGTTTTTACATATTTTTTCCACGGGTAAAGAAGTTGATTGAAGCGTTCCATCTTGCCAGTGACTTTGTTAGGGGTGATGCAATGTGGTAGAGCTGGCCGACCCGCCCTCGGCTGACATTGTCGGCAGCGCCGGGCAAGCTAATGCGGTTCTATCAGTGAGCAATATCCACAATGACCAGTCCCGGGGTGCTCCCCTAACCAGCCGACGATGAGCCCAGCAAGACCGATGTCTCCCTCAGCCACCACGCGGAGAGCTGTGATCTGCCAGCTGTCTGTGTATGGCCCAGGGTGGTCCCAGGACCTGACGTATCGCCATCTCCTGCTGGCAACTACGCTGACCGATCGCCCTCAGGCTATGACGGACTGCCGCTTCTGCGGGAACACGTGTCTACTCATTTACCGAGACTGATATCTGTTGTCTTGTTATAGCTGACGTGTTTATTATTCGAACATATTTGGTTTATTGCGCGATCGTTTGAGGAGGTTTGTAGTCTTAGCGTACGACATTGAAAGGGTTACGATATACACTTCTGAGCTAAACGCTATTGCCACTGCGCTGGAATAGTTGAGTTTATGCTCCTGCAGACGCAAAGTAACAAAAGAGTATCATTAACTAGGAAAACGCAAAGGCAAACACCAGTTTTCGCAGGGCCTGACGAACTCTTGATTAATACCCAAGCTTAAAGTGGACATTAATCACTAGAATTTGGGATTAAATCAGTTATAGATGCTGCGGCTCAGGGGTGTGAATTTTGCGGCAAACTGCAGCTCAGGGTGTGGATTTATATCTTTTGGGGGTGGCCCAGCACACACATAAATAATATTATACCTAAATATGACACACAATTTTGTGTTTCCCGTAAAGGACTGAGTGTATTACGATTTCTTTCATATATTACCACGACTTCAAGGTGTCAACAGCTGTGATCAAACAGCAAAACAAATGTATGTTATAACTTTTACACCACTTACAAAGTAAGCTATACGAGTATCGGAAACAAACTCAATTTTTGAAACGTCATTCACAGAGGGTGATTCAGTCGGCAGAATTTCCTACAATCCGCGGCGTCAGAGCAAAGCGATGCAAAATGATCCGTTTAATATTATGAATAATATGTCCAACACATTAATGCATTATGCCATTCATTTTAAGTGCTGGATTCTTGGGTTTGAACGGCGTGACATGTTGATTATCTCGCCCAATTGTCCTACCAGTGACGATGAGAAAACGTCAGACATTCTCCTACCATTCTGGGTAAATGCTTACGGGGCAGGAGGAAGGGTGCTGCGAAGTGGTCAGGTACTACCCAGCAAGAAACGTACGCATTTAACCAAAGCAAAGCCTATTTCACGTTGGTGTTTTGTTGTTGGCCGGAGTAGGAGCGGAATTTGGTGAATCGAGTATGAGCCCTACTTACATTCAAAGCACTTCAATGATGTGGTCACGGCTTGAAATTATGCAGTATAGTGTATGCTTGACATTTTTACAAACACAGACACAATTAGACCCACACCACCACATTCGCCACGTCTACCTCGCAGTCGACCTGGAATTTCACTCAGCAACACTACAAATCATCTTTGCTAAAGCGTCACTGCTGTCGTTGCAACTCCGTGATTGACGTCCTCCACGGACGCTGTCGTCTACCGCAGAATGAGTCAATAGCGGTATGCCATAATCCCTAACCCGCCTGCTGTCTCAAAAAAGGCTCAGACAACTTGCCCTAGCGTCGGCGTTATTACAACGATGTCAACGTTGGCGTCGACATTATGACGTCGGTCTGTCTGAGCGTATAACGATCGAGAGGCTGGGAGCTTATTGTCGGCAAAACGACATGGGTCCACTTCGTCACGTGCTTGGGGTGAACCGTAAAACCCACTGTCACCAAAATTTTATACAATTATGGAATAGCATGCGCGCATGTGTGCACAAAATTTCAAGCTCATAGCACAAGTCGTTTTGGTCCTACCTACTTGTATAAGACTAGACGACACGTCTCGCGTTGCGAGAGATTATGATCTAGACGGACCTAGATGCTTCCAGCTTCCTCTGCTGCACGTGACAGACACTGTAGTATCTGGATGGCTAGGCTCGGGCTGCAAACAGGTCCAAAGACCGTCCTTGTTCCTCCTGCCTGTGCCTGCTTTGGCCTACATGTTCCTAGTTTACCCGAACGACGATGAGTTCCTGCAAGACTCAAGCTAGCTCCACTCCATTGGCCAAGATTTGTTGTCATGACATGACCGAACCTTACCTAACCTGACCTTGTTGTTGCGAAGCGGCCTGTGGCGTACTTAACATTCGGTGCCCGTTTCACCTTCGTCGGCTGGGGCTTCTCTGCGACTTCCTCAGGCCTCGATTACGCTCGTTTTCACTCGCAGAATACTGCGGCTCAGGGGTGTGGATTTATATCTCTTTGGGGGTGGCCCAGCACTCCCAATGATGAACTGGGCACCCCGAATGGTGATTTAGGCACCCCCAACCAAAATTTGCCTCAAAATACTAATGAAGTGCTTAACCCTCGCCCTGGTGGGGGGGTGCTTGAACACCCCTCGGGTTTTTCCGGAGGCACGAAAAAACAACGCCGCGAAGCGCCGCCGAACTTGGCACACCTTATCCTTGACCAATTCTGCAACTTTCCCCAAAATTTTAAGGTTGGGTAACCTTAGGTCAGGTCACTAATGCTGGTCAAGTGACCTCACCTCCAAAAATGTTAAAGCTGGAAGGGAGAACATCGCAGTTTGTCTCGTACGATTAGGTAAACTCTCTGGCACTTACTTTATAATGACCAGGAACCTCATTGCCGTAATAGTTATAGCTTTTAAATGCTGTAGCTACTTTGGCTATTGGCGCCCATGCCACTAGATGAGTCTTCCCGCTGGGTGGAAACTATAACTACTGACTGGTGGATATATCATTCCTTCACTGTCACTTATCCTATATTTTTTACAAAAAAATTTTGCTTTAGGAGTATGTTTCCTAGGCATATGCTCAGTACCTAAACAATTGAAACTTTGAAATCGCCTACAGGGCTGGGGTATAAGTTTCTAGCTCTGGATGTGGAGTACCTTTTATTTTTCATATTTATAGGCAGTGCAGCATAGTTTCATGTATTTAAGGGAGTGCATTGTACAGTGTTTATAATACAATGGTTCTCTTAACGCCGTCGTAATTGACAGTTTTCAGATTTGGGCGCCCCAAATGGTTTTGGAAAATCCACGATATTATGGTGGATTGATTAAGAGTTCCCTCATTAGACAACAAAAATCCTTTGCCTTGAACTTGTGACTTTCACAATACAATTTTAAAGATCGCGGTATGACGTATGAAAGGTGCAATGCGTTAAAAGATCGGAAATGTTTTCAGTCCCAAATTAGGTTCAGTGCCTTTTCACCATTCGACATGGAACAAAACAGCACGTGCTTCCCTCTTCTGGTATATTATCTGGTTTTACTTCGGCAACGCTCTCAGTACTTCACACTCGCTATAACTCGTCCGACGGTTAAGGTTTACTTTTATGTATATACGTCTCTCTCCTCTCCTCTCGGTTACCTTCGGGCCGGGCCCCACTCCTTTTCGCTCAGCAGAAACCCATCTCACGACTCTCCTGACTTCAGTGAACTCGGCCGCCGGCAAGCCAATGCTGACTATGCCGCTGTCTCGCCTGTACCAAAGAGTATCGGGTGGTGGCGCAGATAACCAAGCCAATGTAGGGCAAACTATGGCTAGAAATGCCTTAAAAAGATCTTGTTACTATATTTCTTGGTTTATGGTTTAAGCTCTATCATTCTCATGGCTAAATTTGCGCTGCATTTATTGCTATACAAGTGAACGCGTCTCCACCAATCAGCTGCCGCCGTCCACTGGATGCCGATTGCCCGCGGGGCACAGAGGTTAGAAAGGTCACGCCGCTGGGCGCCGCTGACGCCAAGTTCAAGCATCGGTGGGGAGGGGTCGCGTGGTGGATTATAAAACGTACGCGCGTGGTGTTGAGAATGGTGGTCGTTCTGCCTGCTGTTGGACTGAGGGAGGAGGACTGATATAGGAGACATTCTGTGTACATGGGTGGATGTATGGGTTAGGTGTTTGTGCAGTGTGCGGTGTCGATATCACTGGAAAACATGAGCATGAGTTCATTAAATGAGTTCGGTATGTGAATACGCTTGGCGGGTAAAATTGCAGGTACCGATTTAGAATCTTAAGTAATTGTCGGCATCAATGTAAATGATGCAGCTGTTCATTTTTTCCATTAATATCCACTTATTGACCATACAACACACGCGGAACCTGTGACATGCACGACAAGCAGACTTTCATGTGTGTGCAACACTACAATTTTAAACTGATAAAATGACTATTTGAGAGGGAGGAATTAGTAGCTCTGACCGTTCAAACCAGGGTACTTTAAATACGGGTACAACCAAGTTTCCTACTAAATCTACCCCTCCCCTCATGACGTCACCACCATTTCCTACTAAGATCTAGGAGATTCTACCAAGTTTTTGAGAGGATCAGCTGGAACATACCAGGTTTGGTCGTATTTGGCAGCAATCTAGTATAAATAGAAAGCAACTTCCTTCATCCATATAACAGTAACCTTGATCTCAACGGCGAGCGACGTATTTCACGTGAATCTAATGAAAAAATAAAAAGACTTCAAAGAATTTGTTGAAAGGGCATGCATTTATTTGATCAACTCAGGCCCACTTGATTTTATGCAGCCATGAACAGTGATTTTGACAAATATACCGCCGCAGATAAATCAGCAACAAAAGGCAAATATCGGCTTTTTTCATCAAGGTTTATTTTAGGATCAGCATCTCAGCATCTCCTATAAACACAAGTTCTGTCAAAGTCGCCCACTTTCTGCTCGCCGTGGTAGGAGACGACGTCTCAGGTAGCGCTGGTGTCTATTTTGGTCTCCTGCCTGTCCAGGTCTGTGTGCAGGTAGAAGAATATGTAACCATCGTGCTGGTTTCCGTTGCACAGCACGTGTTGCTCCGAGGCGCAGGTAACACTGCGATCGTCGTAGTGGAACCAGCGCTGCCAGCCCAGGCTGTAGACATCTGCCACGTAGTGTCCCGCCTGGGTGGTACCACCATGGTGGGTGACTAGACCCACCAGCCGGTAGCTATGGGCTCCGGCCAGGTCCGCTGTTTGATCCTCAGCTGCTGAGCCGTCGTCCTCCCTCCACAGCTGGGACAACTGTACCTGTTCGGCGGCGATGTCGGCCGGCTCACCCTTCCCATGTGAGCGTCGGACGGTCTCCTGCAGCTTACCCTCCTCGTCTCCAACAGCGCCCGTGGGCCGCTCCTCGGCTCCGTCCTGCTATGCCAGTTTCTCCAAATCGGCGTCAGACACGTGCGGGGGTTCAAATGGCCGCAGCGCCGCCTGTCGCTCCGGCTCATCCCAGTTCACAGGCGGGCACAGCGAGCCGTACCTGGTGGCGTTCCAAGCCGGGGGACGACCCGCGTCCTCCGCCGCATACTCCTGCAGCGTCACAAACTTCGATATCTTTACGTTGGTGCGGATCTTCTTTGACTCCTTTCCAATAAACATGTGACGATTCAGCTGTATAATCAGCGTCCTGGGAAATTTGGAGATCTGGGTGGTTACGCTGAACTCGTTGTGCTGACACTTTTCGCAATACAGCTCGCGTCGGTCGGGCCGCATGGAGAGGTTCAGGGCGTCCTGTAAGCTGGGTACCGTGCTTCTGCCCTGGCGCCGCGGCACGTTAACGAATCAGCTTTTGTTGTCCTGTCACCTCAGCACCGATTCCTGACACTTTGTGCACACGTAGCTCTCGACGGTCTGGCACTGGAAGTTGTATCTAACTGGGTTGGCGGAAGTGCCGGACGGGTCGGCCGGCTGCTTGGGAAAGGCCGGTTGGCTGCCGTCCACCTCCTCCTTGATGGTGTCCAGTAGTCTGAGGAAGAACTCGTTAGTATCTTGCATCTCAGTGCAGTGGAACGCTGGGTCTATCCGAGCGAACACGTACTGCAGGTCGTTGAGGTGGCTGGAGACAGAGGTGCCGCACGCGCTCTGACGCAGCTCCATAAGGTGGGCGACGGCACGCATGGTGTGGCATCTTTCGGCGTCCAGAGCCGGCCCTAGCGCCACCATCTCACTCAGGAACGGCCGCAGTCCCAGCAGCGACTGCAGTGTGGCGTTCTGGTAGCATGAGTTGCATAAGTTGGGCAGACCGACGACGAGCGAGTCCGGGCTGTGCCTGTGCTGGTCGCGATTACTCGCAGGCACCAGCTCCAGGATCGGTGCCTGCGCCTGAACACTGTTCAGCAGCATGGCATTCTCCACCCCGCCTGTGTTCCGCGGTGATGCCGAGGGCCGGATCGACGTCTCACGGTCCGTCAGTGGGTCTGGTGTGGTAGAATTACGTGATGGTGGCGAGGTAATGTCAGATGTTAGATTATAGCATGTGGTGGGGAGTCTCCTTGGTATTGGGTAATCAAGTTTATTTGCCGTCTCCTGGGAAGACTCATCGCGCTCAAGGTTCGAAGCTCTACTTCCCACCAATCGACTGCTTCTGAGTTCCCTTGGCGCAGGGAAGTGGAATTCCCGCGCACCACAGCTATGGATAGTCTTTGGAGCAGGTACTCGCCTTCCCGCCTGTCACCGGGAAGAAATTTCTAGCTTCTCAATCGCTAATATGGATACCTTCCGTCACGTAAATTCAAATTTTCAGCACCCTCACGCTGATCACATGACTGCTTACTAAAGAAATGCAGAAGTGTCGAGAAGGATTACGCCGTAGCACACGCGACCATTGGAGTCAAATACACAGAAAGAAGCTTTTACAAGGGCAAACCTTGTCAGACCCTTGTTTACATGGAAAATTATTAGGGTAAAACGCAAGGCTTGCACGTTTAAAATCCGTGCCACGAAAACAAGGGTAACACAAGGAAAAACCATGTAGAACAATGATAGAACCATAGTACGGCAAGGGTTGCTAGAAGACATTATACAAACCTTGTAACTTAACTATGGTTAAGCTACATGGCAAAGACAATGGCTGACAACGTCCCCACAAGCCCTCTACTAGGTCATGATTACCCCATAGCAAGGGTAGAACAAAGCCTTGTGTCCGCCTTGTACGCAACCGCAGTCTTCCTACAAGAGCGTGACGAGATTAGAACCTTGCTTACACAACCGCCTTACCAGTGCGTAACGGGGAGGGAACAAGGGTGTTGCAAGGCTTCTTACAAGGGTAAAACGAGATTCGGATTACGCCTTCACAACAGCGGCAGATACAGGACTTCATTTCGGGGGAGGGGGAAGCTTGGGCGCTCGCGCCTCCCCACCATAGTGTCGGGACAGCATCCGACTACGCATTTACTTTAGGGTTAGGCATTTACCAGGCATTTACTTTAGGGGAAGGCAATCAGGGTAAAACTGACTATGCTATTCCGTGATGGACGAAATGTGCATCGACACTTTAGACCATGTTCGTGCTGCAAATTATGCTGTGCTGCCCGGCCCAATCAGTGACGAACACAACTGGAGTTGGCCCTCCTCTGAGATCGTTCCTTCTTTGCTCTCTGATGTGTCTCTGATTTTGCCGCAGCGGTTAGTTTAGCCGGCTGAGAACGGGTGCAGCAATGTACCGTCAGTCAATGTAGCCTCGCTGGTGCCGGTGCGTAACCACAGGTATAGCTTACGGGACTCGCTGTTAATGAAACCGGGTAGGCTAACATACGAGGGTTCGCTAGGAGATTTACGTATGCGTTTGAAAAATATGTTTTGTTTTGTCTTGGTGGGTATTTGCCGATTTTGTACCAGGTGTGGAGGAGTGTGGAAGTTTGGGGTGCCGTTGTCAGGCACCCTGACGCCGCCTCTGCCAGTGATACGGCCTGAGGTCACTGGACAGGCTCGTCCGTTGTTGTTGTGTGCCAATGCACCAGTATGGACGTGGACACCGCGTCTATTACGATTTTTGTGGGGCTAACTTTGAAGTATGTGAAATTCGACACTAAGAGAATCAAGACCGCCCCGGTAGCTTAGTTGGTAGAGTGCTGGGCTCCGGCCCGCGGCTCAGAAGCATGCAGTGGCAGTAAAGTCCAGGCTTGGGATCAGTTCCACTGAGACGCTCCGGCACTCAATTATTTGCCCGATGTAGGTCGGCTGGCAACTGACTTGTGAGTGGGTGACCTAAGCGGGGCGGCCGTCACTGTGCTTTGTGGGACCTTAAACTTTGACTTCTAAATTAACCCTTCATTGTGGGAGTTGCTCGTTCGGGAGGTGGGGTCGGGATCTCCGTGACAAGTCCCTTGAGGACTTTAGTGAGACGCAGACTCCAGCAGCCATAATGGGAACAACTTGAACCAGTGGCGTAGCCAGGATTCGGTCAAGGGGGTCCGACTACCGTCGGGGGGGCCCCAGGCCGGGGGGCCCCTTAGTAGTCGGGGCCCATCTCCTATGTCGTATAATATTTTGGCATTATAACATTTGCACGACGGAAATTTTTATATCCCTTCTCAAGTGTTTGTTATTATTTTGTTGATAGTTTGATTTTTCTCGATCCGACCAGGGTTTGGTAAATTTAGGTCACCAAATATTAAAGCTGGCCCATACCTATATGACAGCGTGGCTATAATAACAGTATTGTGGCACATTTCGGGAAATCAAATGTTGCTGCGTGCATGATGTTCAACCTGACTTTACCTCAATTCATTCTGGTAATCATGTATGAAGTTATTGAAAGTCGGTCGCTTTGAGTACGAAGAAATGGTCTTCTACGGAAAATGATTACTAATTTTTTCCGGTTGTCAAATTCATGAACTCTTTAACCCTTGCCCCGGTGGCGGGTACGAGCCACCTTCGCCCTGGTGGGGGGGCTAAAAAAGACCCCCACGATCTCAAAAACTAAGAGACTAGAAAAAAGCGCAAAACGGCAATCGAAAGCTCTTCGAAAATGATACATTTTTCTTGTCAGGTCAATATCAAGGTCACCAGAGGTCAAAATAGGTCAAAATCGCTAATATGAGGTGTACTAAGAAAACCTCATATATCTCAGAAACTATGATAGCTAGAAACATTTTTCTAACACCATTCGAAAGCTCTTGAGATGCGCTTTCATTTCAGTGGCATTCATTGTCGTGTCAGGTAAACGCCTAGGGAGCTACAGGTCACTAAATATTGGGCATATTCTTGGGAATGTCCATAGCCACCCATGCATAAAGATATGTGGTATGAGTTTCAACTTGATCGATTAACCCTTCTTTTAGTTATGCGGTCCTAAGTATTTTTTGAGGTGAGGTCACTTCACCTGGCCTGGTGACCTGACCTGATATGACCTTGAGCCAAAATTTTCAGCAAAGATGTAAAAATGATGAAGGAACAGTTAGACCAAGTTTGGCGGCGCGCGCCCCCGTTTTTGGTCACTTCGGAAAAACCCGAGGGGGTCTAAAAGACCCCCCACCCGGGCGAAGGTTAATCAGAAAGTTTCCAAAGAAATGGAAAAAATTTATAAAAATACATGGGATATGGTGGATGGTGGTGTGTTCCGGACGTCATATAACGTCTGTTCCGGGGAAGGATCCTGATGAATTCACCACAATTACTTTCTTACCCTTGCTATGTTGTAAATGAGCAAATTACCAAAACAATAGGCGCCTGATATAACTATTGCGTTGGATTACTCTGGCATTGTTATTTTAAGCCTTCCATACCTATTTTTCTTTTTGGGATTATGCTCAACAATGTTTGTCATTTTCCTTGTTTCTCTGGTTTCCTACGAAAATATTTGAAAGTTGTTTATTTCAGAATATTTAGGACGGTAGTAATTGGGACTAAGCTAATAGATTGAAAACCAGCTGAAGTTCCAAATTCCCTGTTCGATTTGCTATTATGGATGTTAAAATTACATTAATTTTTGCCTTTCCTTCAGTAATGGTGCCTGATCGACATGTTTCAATTTGTCCTTTTGGTACGCAATGGGAAAATATAAATTTTCGAAAATATGATTTTCGAAAATCTTCTTTGAGCCTAGGATCTCAAGCGATATCTCTGGATTCTATTCTAAACTCTAAAAGAAATGGAAAGGAAAAAGGACGCTCAATAAAAAGGATATATGAGTGTTCCCCAGATGTTATATAAAACCTATTCCATGGACGGTCCTACTGATGAAACCGCTCACTTTCTCCTCCCCAGCCATTGTTTGGAGATCCCGGGGCTTGGGGAGGTGAGTACTTCCTTGGACTTTAAGTCTGATAGGCTTTGTACAGGGCTTGTATTGCTATGCCGGTGTTAAGCCATCCAGGACCATCACCCACCGCCCCCGCCCCCTGACTCCTGGGTCGAGCAGAGATATCAAGGGGCCTAGCACTTGACACGATGCCGAAACCAGTATCTGGGACCCCTGAAAACAACACTTTTCCCGCAAATCAGTACTTACGTCCCCAAAACCAGTATTTGGGGTACCATGAGACTACCTACTGGAACTCCCTGGAACTTACTCTCGTGGGGCCTTGAGGATAAATTCAAGGGGAGGAAGGAGAGCAGAGAAATCACAAGGTTAATTTCCGGCCCTTCTCCCGATTAGATCCCAGGGGGTCTCTGATACTGATTCACGGCGCCTCTTGACCAAAATTGTGGACTCCTGAGAATCTCTCAGGGGCTCCCTAGATTAGTTATCGGCAGCACCTATGGGCCTATTTATCGGCCCCCAGATTTGCTCTGGGGGAGGGGGCTGAGACTGACTCTCGGGGCCATCCAGATTAGCCCTTGGGGGTCCCCTGAGGCTATCTCTGGGGTGGGGCGGGGGCTGGGAATGACTTCCGACAGCCCTCTGAGACTAACCCTGGGGCGCCCCTGAGGCTAACACTCGAGGAGGGAGGCGTGGAAGCACCCCTGAGACTGAGTATTTGGCACGGCACTCCTAAGACTGTCTCTCGGAAACCCAGATTAACCCTCAGAGGCCTAAGGCTAACTCGGAGCCGTGAGACCAAAATTCAGGAGCACCTCTGGGAATTACTCTCAAAGCCCCAAAATTAGCTCTTGGATGAACCGGAGACTAGCTCCCGGGAGCACTCTGAGACTAACTTTTAGGTACTCCCTGATATTGACTCTCAGGGGCCTCTTATGCAACAACTAGGGGGCACAGCCCCAGGCTAAATCTCGAGGGTTCCCAAGATTACCCCTCGGGGGCCTCCTGAGATCAGCACTCTGCGGATCAAATGAAACTAACTCTCGGACCTCCAGATTAACTCCCGGGGCCACCTGAAAGTAAATATTGACTCCTGAGAGAGACGCCCGCAAGACTATGGGACCGAATATAGGGGTGGGGGGGCTTATCGACACACCAACTGCCAAGGTCATATGGCGAATATAGGGGTCCTCTAAGACTGACTCTCAGGGTCCCCTTGACCGACTCTTGGGGTTCTCTGAGACTGATTTTAATGTAGCCCCTGAAATAGACTGTCGCAGGGCCCTGAGAACCACTCTCTGGGGAACCTGGGACGAGTTCGGGCCCTGAGACCGACTTTCGGGGTCCACTGAGACCAACTCTCAGGGCCCCTCTGAAATACACCTTGACTTGAAATTTTATACTTGAGACCGAATCTCAGGGCGGGGCCCTGAGGCCGACCCCGGGACATCCTAAGAACGAATCTGCAGGGGCTTCTAAGACTGACTCTGGGGCCCCGTGATCAGAGAATGCTTTGCAGTGGTTCAGATTGGCCCAAAGGGGTGCTCGGACTCCTACAACTCCTTGGCTACGCCACTGCATCCACACATTCGGGGGCCCGCCAGATCAGCACTTGGAGGCCCTTAAAGCATTGCTTTCCCCGATGCCAATACTCTGGAGCCCCTGGATACTGATGCGCGGGGCTCCTAAGACCAAGCTCGGGGTTCCACTTAGATCAGGTTCGGGGGGCACCCTTAGGTCCATGCTTGCACTTTTCTCAGGAGTAACTCGACACCGTTGTTCAGGGGGCCCCCAGATCAACATTCGGAGCCCCCAGACTAATGCTCGGTACTCTGGAGCCCTTCGATACCAATGCTCGGGACCTGAGCCCAAGCCTGGGCCCCTGAGACCAACCTCTGGGTCCCATGGGCAAAATGCTCGTGCCTCGATCATAAGTGCCCTCGATATCGATAGTCGGGGGGCACCCCGAGATCAATATTGCCCCCACTTCCCGAGATCAATGTTCGCTGCTCCGGAGCCATCGATACCAATGCTCAGGGGATCCCTAAGACCAGCTCTGGAGCCCCTAAGACCAAGATCGAAAGGCCCGTGAGACAAAGCTCGGAAGGCCCGTGAGACCAAGCTCGGGCCCCTAATGCAAAGCTTGGGGCCCCCTGAGACCAACCTCAGGGCCCCTGAGACCAAGCTTGGGGGACCTGAGACCACGCTCGAGGAGCCCCTGAGACCAAGCTTGGGGGTCCCCTGGTACCAAACTCAGAGGGCCCCGTGACACCAAACTCAGGGCCCCTGAGACCAAGATCGAAAGGCCCGTGAGACTAAAGCTCAGGGGACCTGAGACCAAGCTCAGGGGCCCTTGAGACCGAGCTCAGGGGCCCATGAGATCAATGTTCGGTACTCTGGAGCCTTCAATACCGATGATCGGGGGCCCCCTGAGACCAAGCTCGGAAGGTCCCTGAGACCAAGCTCAGGGGCCCCTGAGACCGAGCTCGGAGGCCCCTGAGACCAAACTCGGAGGGCCCCTGAGACCAAGATAGAAAGGCCCTGAGGCTAAGCTCGGGGTCCTTGAGACCAAGCTAGGGGGACCCTGAGACCAAGATCGAAAGGCCCGTGAGACTAAAGCTCAGGGGGCCCGAGACCAAGCTCAGGGGCCCCTGATACCAAGCTCGGGGGTCCCTGAGACCAAGCACGGGGAGCCCTGAGACCAAGCTCGGGGGGGCGAGACCGAGCTCAGGGGCCCCGAGATCAATGTCTGGTTCCCTAGAGTCTCGATACCGATGATCAGGGGCCCCTGAGACCGAGCTCGGGGCCCCCTGAGACCAAGATCAGGGGCCCGTAAGACCAAGGGGGCCCCTGAGATCAAGCTCGGAGGTTCCTTGAGACTAACCTCGGGGGCCTGAGATCGAGCTCGGAGGGCCCCTGAGGCCAAGCTCAGGGGCCCCTGAGACCAAGCTCAGGGCCCCTGAATCAATGTTCGGTACTCTGGAGCCCTCAATACCGATGATCGGGCCCCTGAGACCAAGCTCGGGGGCAACCTGACCAAGCTCGGGGGCCCCTGAGACCAAGTTCGGAGGTCCCCTGAGACCAGGCTTGGGCGCTCCTGAGACCAAGCTCAGGGGCCCCCTGAGACCGAGCTCAGGGTCCCTGAGACCAAGATCAGGGGCCCGTAAGACCAAGCTGGGGCCCCTGAGATCAAGCTCGGAGGTCCCTTGAGACTAACCTCGGGGCTGAGATCGAGCTCGGAGGCCCCTGAGACCGAGCTCAGGGGCCCCTGAGACCAATGCTCGTGTTTTCCAGTGCATAAGGTCAGCCCAAGGGGGTCCGCGGACCCCAAGGACTTGGCTACGCCACTGACTTGAACAAAATTTGTATAAAAAACGTGGTGTTAAACAGGAAAAGGTAAAGTAAAGCCTACGAAGTTGCCATCTTCCCCTTTAGCACAGTAATTGTTTAATGTAAATTATTCTGATGATTACAACCTGGATTCCAAGATCCGCACAAACACCCTCAAAACAAAGTATGAAGAGAAATGCATCGGAATGGTAAGACAGAAACACGTATGGACCCAAACATGCATCCCGAAGGAAGGCTATCAGTCAGTGACAAATTGAGACGCTGCGCGTGGTGGATGCCGAGAGCTGTCTGGACACCTGACCCGCCCCGGGAAGCAGAAGGGCTGCCAGCTCTTTCAACCTAGCCGCCTTTGTGTAAGAGGCCCTCTCGGCGCCCAGCCACGCTGAAAAGCAGACTTAATTAGAGAGCGTGATCAAAGGCCGACGGAGACTCTGAGCGACCCTGAGAGGCTCGGAGCGGCGCCGCCGGCCGGCCGACGGCGCGCTCAAAACGCAGCCATTTTTGCGCGCAAGATGAAGGCACTGAATATGAAAATGAAGGCAATGTGATCTCTTGGAGAAGGACTGAAGGAGAAGTGAGATGGAGAGAGGATCACCTGATTAATGCGGCGACACGGCGGACTGAGACGGTGGCTCCCTGTCTCTGCCTTCAACTCGACAGTCAAGTGCCTGCGTCGCTCCTTGCAACAGATACCCTGGTAAAGTATCAGCGAATAGACAGAACAGAGTGATGATGACTTCTCAATTAGTTCAGCCACGTACATACATGCCTTACGATAAAACAGTAGCATAACATAACTGCAAAGGCAGTTCATAAAAGTGATAATGACAAATGTTGGGGTTTAACGACGCACCAACTGCCAATGTTATACGCCGTCGCCAACTCTCAGCCTATGGGGAGGGATTTGGGGGATCATATCAACTTATTCAGGGTCTCCACCGGAACTTGAACCTGGAATCCGTGGCTAAGAACAATCTGATGCTTTCCGCTGAGCCACTCATCCCTCACAATGGTACTTTAAGAACAATGCTTTTAAAAAGCGGCAGGACTTCCGAAGCCCGCCCCTCCGCCGGAGTATTGCTACTGCCAGCTGCTGCCCTCCAGTGGCGGATCCAGCCGGTTGGTTTGGGGGGCAAACCAAAGTCGAAAAACAAACAGAATACGGAGAAAAATAGTCGGCGGTGAAAGATTTGACCACAAATACCTAAATCGGGAAGCAAAAAAAACATCAAGGGGTGAAATATGTGGCCACAGGATGTTTGATTTTGCTATCCAGGGACCATTCACTCAAAAGGTTTCATATCAAGAGGACCGAGGTCCATAGTTTACACCAAAGTTGACTGGTTCGGTTTGAAATTGGTTCAGTTGAAACACCAAAACCTTGCTTATAAACTAAAAAGGAGCTGGGGTAAAACGAGGCTAACAATTTTGGGAAGGGAAGAGCAAAACCATAGTTTTTTCCCGAGCTATTGCGTTAGGAGGGAATATCTATTCCCCCCTTGGATCCGCCACTGTTGCCCTCTGTGCCCTGTTGCCCCGGCCCTGTTGCCCTCTGTGCCCTGTCGGCCTCTGGTCGCGCCGAAGTGTTTCCACTGCCAGCTGCTGGTCTCTGTGCCCTGTTGGCCTCTGACCACGCCGTAGTGTTGCCACTGCCAGCTGCTGGTCTCTGTGCCCTGTTGGCCTCTGACCGCGCCGTAGTGTTCCCACTGCCAGCTGCTGGTCTCTGTGCCCTGTTGGCCTCTGGTCGCGCCGTAGTGTTGCCACTGCCAGCTGCTGGTCTCTGTGCCCTGTCGGCCTCTGGTCGCGCCGTAGTGTTGCCACTGCCAGCTGCTGGTCTCTGTGCCCTGTCGGCCTCTGGTCGCGCCGTAGTGTTTCCACTGCCAGCTGCTGGTCTCTGTGCCCTGTCGGCCTCTGGTCGCGCCGTAGTGTTTCCACTGCCAGCTGCTGGTCTCTGTGCCCTGTTGGCCTCTGACCACGCCGTAGTGTTGCCACTGCCAGCTGCTGGTCTCTGTGCCCTGTTGGCCTCTGACCACGCCGTAGTGTTCCCACTGCCAGCTGCTGGTCTCTGTGCCCTGTTGGCCTCTGGTCGCGCCGTAGTGTTTCCACTGCCAGCTGCTGGTCTCTGTGCCCTGTCGGCCTCTGGTCGCGCCGTAGTGTTTCCACTGCCAGCTGCTGGTCTCTGTGCCCTGTCGGCCTCTGGTCGCGCCGTAGTGTTTCCACTGCCAGCTGCTGGTCTCTGTGCCCTGTCGGCCTCTGGTCGCGCCGTAGTGTTTCCACTGCCAGCTGCTGGTCTCTGTGCCCTGTTGGCCTCTGACCGCGCCGTAGTGTTTCCACTGCCAGCTGCTGGTCTCTGTGCCCTGTTGGCCTCTGACCGCGCCGAAGTGTTTCCACTGCCAGCTGCTGGTCTCTGTGCCCTGTTGGCCTCTGGTCGCGCCGTAGTGTTTCCACTGCCAGCTGCTGGTCTCTGTGCCCTGTTGGCCTCTGACCGCGCCGAAGTGTTTCCACTGCCAGCTGCTGGTCTCTGTGCCCTGTCGGCCTCTGGTCGCGCCGTAGTGTTTCCACTGCCAGCTGCTGGTCTCTGTGCCCTGTTGGCCTCTGGTCGCGCCGAAGTGTTTCCACTGCCAGCTGCTGGTCTCTGTGCCCTGTTGGCCTCTGGTCGCGCCGTAGTGTTTCCACTGCCAGCTGCTGGTCTCTGTGCCCTGTTGGCCTCTGGTCGCGCCGAAGTGTTTCCACTGCCAGCTGCTGGTCTCTGTGCCCTGTTGGCCTCTGGTCGCGCCGTAGTGTTTCCACTGCCAGCTGCTGGTCTCTGTGCCCTGTCGGCCTCTGGTCGCGCCGTAGTGTTTCCACTGCCAGCTGCTGGTCTCTGTGCCCTGTTGGCCTCTGACCGCGCCGAAGTGTTTCCACTGCCAGCTGCTGGTCTCTGTGCCCTGTCGGCCTCTGGTCGCGCCGTAGTGTTTCCACTGCCAGCTGCTGGTCTCTGTGCCCTGTCGGCCTCTGGTCGCGCCGTAGTGTTTCCACTGCCAGCTGCTGGTCTCTGTGCCCTGTTGGCCTCTGACCGCGCCGTAGTGTTTCCACTGCCAGCTGCTGGTCTCTGTGCCCTGTTGGCCTCTGGTCGCGCCGAAGTGTTTCCACTGCCAGCTGCTGGTCTCTGTGCCCTGTTGGCCTCTGGTCGCGCCGAAGTGTTTCCACTGCCAGCTGCTGGTCTCTGTGCCCTGTCGGCCTCTGGTCGCGCCGTAGTGTTGCCACTGCCAGCTGCTGGTCTCTGTGCCCTGTCGGCCTCTGACCACGCCGTAGTGTTTCCACTGCCAGCTGCTGGTCTCTGTGCCCTGTTGGCCTCTGGTCGCGCCGAAGTGTTTCCACTGCCAGCTGCTGGTCTCTGTGCCCTGTCGGCCTCTGGTCGCGCCGTAGTGTTTCCACTGCCAGCTGCTGGTCTCTGTGCCCTGTTGGCCTCTGGTCGCGCCGAAGTGTTTCCACTGCCAGCTGCTGGTCTCTGTGCCCTGTCGGCCTCTGGTCGCGCCGTAGTGTTGCCACTGCCAGCTGCTGGTCTCTGTGCCCTGTTGGCCTCTGACCGCGCCGTAGTGTTTCCACTGCCAGCTGCTGGTCTCTGTGCCCTGTTGGCCTCTGGTCGCGCCGAAGTGTTTCCACTGCCAGCTGCTGGTCTCTGTGCCCTGTTGGCCTCTGACCGCGCCGTAGTGTTGCCACTGCCAGCTGCTGGTCTCTGTGCCCTGTTGGCCTCTGGTCGCGCCGAAGTGTTTCCACTGCCAGCTGCTGGTCTCTGTGCCCTGTCGGCCTCTGGTCGCGCCGTAGTGTTTCCACTGCCAGCTGCTGGTCTCTGTGCCCTGTTGGCCTCTGGTCGCGCCGTAGTGTTTCCACTGCCAGCTGCTGGTCTCTGTGCCCTGTTGGCCTCTGGTCGCGCCGAAGTGTTCCACTGCCAGCTGCTGGTCTCTGTGCCCTGTCGGCCTCTGGTCGCGCCGTAGTGTTTCCACTGCCAGCTGCTGGTCTCTGTGCCCTGTCGGCCTCTGACCGCGCCGTAGTGTTTCCACTGCCAGCTGCTGGTCTCTGTGCCCTGTTGGCCTCTGGTCGCGCCGTAGTGTTTCCACTGCCAGCTGCTGGTCTCTGTGCCCTGTCGGCCTCTGGTCGCGCCGTAGTGTTTCCACTGCCAGCTGCTGGTCTCTGTGCCCTGTCGGCCTCTGACCACGCCGTAGTGTTGCCACTGCCAGCTGCTGGTCTCTGTGCCCTGTCGGCCCTGTTGGATCACCGTTCCCTGCTGCCGCCCCCTATCCCATCGTCTGGTCGGTTCTATCGATTGCCCTAGCCGTGGCCATCCCCCGCAGACAAGTCCCCGCGCCCATCGCCGACACAGACAGACTCCACACAACCAGCGGCGCCAGCCCCACCGCTGCCAGACGCTTGTCTTGTCTGTTTGTCTGAATCGAAAATGCTACTCTCATTCGTAAGCATGAGATAATGTGTCCATGATGGAAATGCACACTGCATGTTTTGTGTCAATTTTCTCTTGCACGCCCATATTTTTTATCGAGCGTTGCTGCATCATTCGCATCAGAAGAAAATTTATCATTGGAATGGAAAATGTTGAGTTGGTAACTGAATATTTATTCCTCCACGCGATAGAAGCCGTTTCATGCAGCAGCAAATTACAATAAGATACAACGGTTGTAGCATCTGCACCTAAATATAGTATACTAATAGATATCCCCCACGCCCAGCATGCGACCATCTGTGGTGTTGCTTGAGACTCATGTACATATATTTCCCAGGAGATAATGCCTTACAGCAATATGTATAGAAAGCAGTGACAAAGCCAGGATTTGACCAAGGGGGGTCCGACAACCGTCATGGATCCCCCAGGCAGGAGCTCCCTTGGGAACCGGGCCCATCTCCTACATTTTTAGTATCGTATCTTAACCCTACATTTTACTAAAGGAAACTGGAGTGCCCTTTTAAGTGATTGCTCTTATTTTGTTTATGGTTTGATTCTTCTCGATCCGACCAAGACTTGTAAATTTAGGTCACCAAATGTTATAGCTGGCCCGTACCTATATGGCAGTGTGGCTATAATAAGAGCTTTATGACAAATTTCGGAAAATCAAATGCTGCTGTGTGCATGATCTTAACACGCGCATTGACGGGGGTCTGAGCCACCTTCGCATTGACGGGGGCGGGTACCCGCCCCCCTAAGATCTCAAGAACCACGGTAGGTAGCGAAAAACGGTAAACGGCGTTGGGCTGCCCATCCCCTTCTCCATCGAAAACATTTCAACCATTTTTTGTCAGGTCACATTTAAGGTCACGAGAGGTCAAAACATGCCGTCATAGGTATAACATGTAAATTAAGTTTTTCGGCCATTACATCTGAACAAGTAAAGATAGAGCAAAAGGACTTACACTACATGAATCCTCTCAGCAAGCCGAATCGAATGATATATAATTTGACCTTTCTAGGTCAAATCAAGGATTTGACCTGACCTGAGGTCAGGTCAGGGTCAAATTATATAAAATGCATATCATTAGAACTGCAAAGCCCAGGCGAGTCTAATGCAGCTAAAATAAATGCCCTATCACCATTCGTTACTGAGTTATTCTGTAAAAACCATTTTTCCCATGTATTTCCGATGGAGAGGTCATGCTTCGTACCTGACCTTAGGTCATCGATATCAAAAAATACCGGAACAAATTTTAGAGAACTCGGTGGGGCCATTATGTGATATGAGTTTCAATCTGATAAGTTCACCCTACTCCGACTTATGCTATCTTAAACTTTTTTGAGGTCAGATCACGACCTGTACTGGTGACCTGACCTGAGATGACCTAACCTTAAAATTTTCACAGAAGTTGTAAAAATGATGAGGAAAAGGTATGCCAAGTACGGCGGCGCGTAGCGCCGCCGTTTTTCTCCTATCTCCGATAAACCCGGGGGGGCGGGTACCCGCCCCCCCGTCAATGCGCGTGTTAAACCTGGCTCTACCTCAATTCACTCTGGTTATCAGACTGAGCAGCCTTACAAGCTTTGACTTTGAAGTTATTGAAAGTGAGTCGTTTTGGGCACGAAGAAACTACAGTCTCCTCAACGGGAAGTGATAACCACAGCTCTGCAACTGCCGAATTCATGAACTTTTTAATCAGAAAATTCCCAAAGAAGCGAAAAGAAAAATGAAGCAAAATACAAAGGATATGGGAGTGTGTCCCGGACATTATATAAAGTCTATTCCGCGGACAAATCCGGTTGAATTCACCACAGTTATCATCTTACCCTTGTTTATGCTGTAAATAAACAAATTGCCAGGGCAGCAGGGCCATTGGTATATATCGCCTTGGCTCGCACGGTTATCGTTATTGTTATTTTTTCATGCATTTTTCCTCTTGGGATTATGTTCATCAATTTCCGTCATTACCCTTGTTTGACTCATTTTCTCCTAGGATATTTGAAAGTTGCTTATTTTAGAATATTTAGGAAAGTAGTGATCAGAGTTGAGCTTATAAATTTAGAATCAGCTGAAGCGCCAAATTCTCTATTTGATTTGCTCTTGTGGATGATAAAAACTATATCAATATTTGTCTTTTCGTCGGTACTGGAGCAGCATCGGCATGTTTCGATCGTCTATTTTGTTCGTACGCAATGAACTTAGATCCATTTTTCCCAGAAGTATGATCTTCGAAATATTTGTTTGGCTTTGGATGTCGAGCGATATCTCTGGATTGTATTCTAAATTCTAAAAAAATATAAGGAAAAAGTAGGCTCAATAAAAGGGATATGGGAGCGTGCCCGAGATTCTGCATAATACCTATTCCATAGACGGACCTATACTAACAAAACCGCTCACTTCCCCTCCCTTGCCATGGGTGGAGATTCCGGGGGTTGGGGGAAGGGGGTCAGGACTCCCTTGGACGTTGGGTGTCATAGGATTTGTATAGGGCTTGTATTGCTGTGCCAGCATTAAACCGTTCAGTACCTGAGGCTAACTCTGAACGGGGGGAGGGGGAGGAGAGGGATGCTTGCTGAGACTATCTCTCAGGGACACCTGAGGGCAACCCAAGGGTGTCCCTAAGACTAACTCCTGGAGGCCTTCTAGACCAACACCCTTGAGACTAATTGTTGGGTTTCTGAGGCTGACTCTCGGAACCCTCCTTACACCAAAACTGAAAGCCGCCCTGAAAGTGCTCCCGAGATTAGTTCTTGGAGGGCCCTGAGACTGTTTCCCGGGGTCTCTTGACTAAAACTGAGGGGCCCCTGAGAATATATCAGGGCTCCTAAGATTAATTATTGGCAAAACCTCTGGCACTAAATATCGGGCCCCCAGATTTTCTCTCGGGAGGAGGGTGCCTGAGACTGACTCTCATAGGCATCCAGATTAGCTCTCTTGGGTCCCCTGAGGCTGACTTTGGGGGAGCTGAGAATGACTCCAGACAGCCCTCTGAGACTAATTCCATGGGGCGCCCGCTGAGACTAATACCCGGGGGAGGGGGCGCTCCTGACACTGAGTCTTTGGCACTTCTGAGACTAATGCTTGGGGGATATCCCTGAGACTGAGTCTTTGGCACGTCTGAGACTAACACAGGAGGATGCTACGAGGCAATGGCGGGGACGCACAAGCACCGAACCACCCCCCCCCCAAATAGAGTCATTGATCCGCTACTGGTCACTGTCTCTGCCCATAAAGAAGCTGTTTGCTGATTACGACGCTCCGTGTTCAACTCAGGCATCACACCTGCTCTAGTGTTGGCCGCCATTTTCGATGCGTCACGGCCGCTAATGAATCATCAGCTGGCGAAAGCCGTTTAATCTGACGTCACGCTGCGTAATTTGCTGCAAAGTTGGCCGGTGCCGCGCTTAATCTCCTGACACTGAGGAATTTAATGTCGCGCCAATTTGCATCAAACTAAGTGGTTGTTTGAATTGATGAGCTATAACAGAGTTAGGTGTCTCGCGTGCCTTAAGGAAGGGAGCTCCGCCAGCACACGGATCGACTTCCCTTGCCCGGCTCGTTGGTTCAGCTCGTTTTCAGTGCAGAGTTTCCGCGGGCGTTATTCGTCTGAATCCGAAACAATTTGTGAGATATGACTCAGATTCAATGAAACGTGCACAAATTGTTAAGAAGGGGGTGTATTCTTAAAATGATCGGGGTTTGCCATACTTGAAAAACTTTAACCTCCAAAATATTCAAAAGCATAGCACCTACCTACCTACATACTATAAAGTACATTTTAACATTCCCAAAGGCGCAAAGCACTGCATAAATCCAATTCTAGTTCAATGCCCCATCAGGGTGTCAAAAATGTGTATTAGAATCCATCCACGGCCACAGTTCTTCTTCCGCTAGCTCGCCCGCCATGTCCACCACCCGCCATGTCCACCACACCCCTTGTCCACCACACCCCATGTCCACCACACCCCTTGTCCACCACACCCCATGTCCACCACACCCCTTGTCCACCACACCCCTTGTCCACCACACCCCTTGTCCACCACACCCCTTGTCCACCACACCCCTTGTCCACCACCCCCATGTCCACCACACCCCTTGTCCACCACACCCCATGTCCACCACACCCCTTGTCCACCACACCCCTTGTCCACCACACCCCTTGTCCACCACACCCCTTGTCCACCACACCCCTTGTCCACCACACCCCTTGTCCACCACCCGCTATATCCACCACACCCCTTGTCCACCACACCCCATGTCCACCACACCCCTTGTCCACCACACCCCTTGTCCACCACACCCCTTGTCCACCACACCCCTTGTCCACCACCCGCCATGTCCACCACCCGCCATGTCCACCACACCCCATATCCACCACACCCCATGTCCACCACACCCCATGTCCACCACACCCCATGTCCACCACACCCCTTGTCCACCACACCCCTTGTCCACCACACCCCTTGTCCACCGTGTTCCCCACCCGCCGTGCCCGCCGTGCAATTTTAGTGTTTCGCCATCGAAAATATTTCCTGGGAATGCCTTCTAGATCGCTGTGCGCTAAAACACCAGAAAACACGGGAAAACTTTCATTTTCTCGGTCTCGAAGCAAAAAGCAAAATCTAATCAGACTTTTTCTAACTGGGAATGTAGTGTCAAACTTAACCCTCGCCCCGTTAGGGAGGTGTTTGAAGAGCCCCCGCGGGTTTTTTTGGGCGGCACTAAAAAAGGCAGCGCGAAGCACCGTTGTACTTGACACACCTTATACTTGATCAATTTCACAACTTTGCCAAAAATTTTAAGGTTGGGCCATCTCAGGTCAGGTCACCAGTGCAGGTCAAGTGACCTCACCTCCAAAGATGTTTAAGGTGGCATAAGTAAGAAACGTGGGAATCTATCGGATTGAAACTTACACCACATAATGGGCCCACCGGGTGCTACAACAAGTATTCCGATATTTTTAATATCGATGACCTAAGGTCAACTACGGATCATGACCTCTCCATTGGAAATTCAAGGGAAAAACAGAAATTGGGTTGTATTTGTGTAGATACAGCTGAGAATACCTTCATATTCTCCAAATCGAGTATCCTGGGCCCCTTTCCAGGTTCCTGTCACAATTTTTGACCTGTGACCTCTGAGAGGTCATCTGGGGCTACTTAAGTAGCTTTCAAACTTAGGTCAATAAATTTGCATGAAGTGATTATATAGCCTTTATTTTCGTACCATTGCGTTTGGATTACTATTGCGAGTCAATTGATATGCTTTTTGATTATGCTAGCTTAAAAAGTGACCTTGTCCTGACCTGAGGTCAGGTCATTTCTGTGTTTTGACCCAGTATGGTCAGATTAAATATAATTCGATTCGCCATGACAAGAGGAGGCAAATGGTGCCTAAAAAAAGATTCAAGCTCAAATCTGTCAGATGCTAGAGCCCAAAAACTTTACTCAAAATGCCACCTTCATTGACCTGTCATGACCTCAATATTAACCTGAGCGAAAAAGTGATTAATATAGTTTATTCATGAATTTTTACGAGTTATCCACCAGCCTTTGCGTTTTTTCGCTATCCCGCATTTGGCCGAGTTCTCGGGGGGTGTTCAAAACCCCCCACCAGGGCGAAGGTGACTCGGGGACCCACCGGGGCGCGGTTAAGTGCAGTATATCAAAGTTCATTATACATGCTGTAGCCAAACTGAGATCAAGTTGACCAAGTGTCAGCGTTTTTAGTTGTTGACCTTATGTCCTGTAGATGAATCAATGTGTAGAGAGTTTGATAACTCCCCGACGCTTTGAGCAACTGGATCTCAAATATTTACACATAAATCCGGTCTACCAAACCTTTTTGGCAAAGTCTTTTAAACTCATATGTTGGTATCTCAGAGGAGATGGTGTAAATTTTCGCACATTACATTCGACTGAAGAAGTTGCAGGCAGGGGCGCAGCTAGGGGGCACAGGGGGTACGTGCCCCCATATCAGTGCCGGAGTGCCCTTTGGTCGGTAGGTGGTGTATCCCGTTTTGGCTGTGCCGCTCGAAATTTCGTGTCATACGCCATTGAAACTAGATGCAGCTAGACTGCATTTAGCGTCTAAAACCATTGTTTGATGATTTGGTACATTTTTTGGTCAGTTAGGGCATTCTGTTGCCTTTCCAAGCACCCGGGAAGAGTATGGACACGTAGTCAGTGTCCAGCTAATGACTCACCGTCACTAATAATCGTACGGGCGGAGCTCCTCTTGTGCCCCTTGAGCTCATTTGGTGCCAACTGAGCTGTCCTGGCCCCTTGAGCTGATCGCGCGCCCTCAAAGCTGATCTAGTGCCCGCTGAGTCAATCTGGTACCCCCTGAGCAAATCATTGTTGCTCTTGAATCTATCTAATGTTGTTTGAGTCAGTCTGATGCCTCCGAGCTTGCCTAGTGCTGTATCATCTGTTTTAGTGCCCCTCGGGCTGATCTGGGCTCCCTGAGCTGATCTCATGCCTCCCGCAGTTGATCTACTGTCCCCTGAGCCAATATGGTGTCTCTTGAACTGATCAGGTGCCCCTTGAGTTAGCTATTGATGTCTCCTTAGATGATCTGGAGCCCCCTGAGCTGGTCTGGTGCACCCTGAACTGATCTTATGTTCCCTGAGCTGATCTATGCCCCTGCTCTGGTCTGGGGCTAGGAACTGATGTGGCCCCCGGGCTGACTGATCTGGTGACCCCTGAGCTAAACTAATGCCCCTTAAGTCGATCTGGTGCCTCCTGAGTCATCATTGTGCCCCCTGAGCCCATACCATGCCCTCTGAGCTAGTATGGTGTCCCCTGAGCTAGTTTGGTGCACCCTGAGCTAGTTTGGTGCACCCTGAGCCTTATTTGTTACTCTTCAAGCTCATCTGAGCCTCCTGAGTTGATCAAGCAATTTCCTTAGCAGCTCTGGGGCCCTGGGCTGAGCTGGGCCCACTGAGGCTGATGAGGACCCCTGAGCTGGTATGGGACTCCTGGAATGATAAGTGCCTCCTAACTTGATATGGTACCCCCGAGCTGATATAGCCCCGAGCTGATCGGGGAACACTGAGCTGATCCCTTGTCCTCTGAGCTGATATGGTGCTCCCTGAGCTGATCTAGACCCCTGCTCTGGTCTGGGGACTAGAAACTTTCTGGCCCCCCGAGCTGATCGATCTGGTGCCCCTGAGCAGATATATTGCTCCCTGAGCTGAACTAATGCCCCCATAGTTGATCTGGTGCCTCTTGAATCATCATTGTGCCTCCAGAGCCCAGTTGATGCCCTATGAACTAGTCTGGTACCCCTTGAGCTAATATGGTGCCCTTTAAGCTGACATGGTCCTCCTGGGTTGATTACGTGATTTCCTGAGCAGCTTTAAAGCCCTGAGCTGAGCTGAGCCCACAGAGGCTGATGAGGGCCCTGAGCTGGTATGGGGCTCCTGAGCTGATTAAGTGCCTCCTGAGTTGATCTGGTAGCCCCGAGCTGATCTGGGCCCCGAGCTGGTCGGAGACCACAGATCTGATTGTGTGTCCCCGAAGCTGATCTGGTGCCCTATTGACCGATCTGGTGTCCCCTGAGCAGCTCTGGGGCTCCTGAACTGATTGGGCCCCGAGCTGGGGAAGGATCCCTGAGCTGATTTAGTACCACTGACTTGATCTGGCCCCCTGGCCCGACTTGAGGCCCCTGAACTGATCTGGAGCCCAAGAGCGGATCTGGGTCCTGGGAGTACCCTGAGCTGGCCTGGGCGCTAAGCTCGTGAGAGCCTCTAAGGTTGGCCTGAGGCGCCATGAGGTGATCGGCCACCTTCAAGTATTCTGGGGCTCCTTGAGCTGGTTCAAGGCCCTATGAGCCTATCTGGGGCCCATTGAGCTAGTCTGATGACTCCTATCTCTGGGGTCACTGAGCTAGTCGAGTCCCTGGGCGAAGCATGGGCTGCCCTTGGGGGCTCTAATCCACATCAGGGGTCCCCTGAGCTGGTCTTGAATAGACAGAGAATGAGAACACAAGACCAACTTCCATCACCTCGTGGGGGGTCTCTTGCTAGTCTAGTACCCGGTGGTGCAGTTGGGGTGGGGGGAGGGGGGTAGCTGCTCTGGAGAGCTCTGATCCACACTAGGGGGCCCCTTAGCTGGTCTTGAATGCATGGGGGAATAAGAAAACAATGCAAATTCGCCTTGTAAAATGGAGCTAACGAGGAATGAGCCATCGCTAAAACGGCTTGTGATGCCCAGGCACCCCTGGTTATATAAATTGCTAATTATACTGGTGGATTCTGGGAAGGGGTGATAAAAAGACATGTGCCCCTGAGCTCAGAACACAGTCCTCTAAATCAGGACTTCTACTAATTCATTTGAATGAAGAACTAATTTTTCACAATATTCAGTCCCGTCAAACCATCCCCCATCCAAACCACCGGCCTGTTTATCTTTTCTTTGTTCCAACATTGACCGGTCCTTAAAAATATGGAACTATATCAATGCGTTAAAAAGGATTGTCCGAAAATTATTCCGGGAGCATAAATTTTACTCTTCCAATATCACTATGCCACTCCTCCCCACGGCCCTTGTGCGAGCCGCGGAAGTTTAATCCGCGTTTAACCAGGGCTCACTCGTCACAAAACCAGTAGGCATAACAAATGAGTTTTCGACTCAAATGTCTCAGCCTGCACATAATGACAGATATCACAGGCTCAGCTAATTTCTATGATGTAAAGTACTTCCATGAGTTGGCTGACGTGTCCTTAAATATATCCAAAACAGTCGTGTTTTGGCTACTTTCATGAGATTTCGGTGATATTTTTATTCCGGTTTTAGTGGTTTTTTACTTCTCCGTCAATACTTGATTTGCATTTTTCTCGGACCAAAGGGAACCAAAAGTTTATATAAACGAAGATATAGTGTGTTTCTTAGGTTACGTTAAAAAGTGCTAGCTTTTCAGTTTTTCTTCTTGCACTCTGCAGTTACCCATCGAAGAAAACTTAAGGGAATGTGGCACCTTTATAACGTGATTTTAACCGAGATAGCCAAGTTGTAAAGCATGCCGGAAAACCCGGTACTCTATATATCATTTGTCTTGAAACTACAAATTTTCGTAGAGAAAAGCTAAAAACTACCTGAAATGTACCCTACATGTACCCTTAACAGCAGGTCACAGTTGTTAGTTGTTGGTGTGACGACATATGCTGACGTCACGGTGAGTATCAGCCAATGGAAGCCCTTGAAGCGTATTGAATATGGCAGTGGTTGCCAGATCATGACATCATCCACAGGTGGATATTTATTTCTCTCCCTAGAGGAGAATTTTTAAAAATCAAAATATTGAGCTTATTGTACATTTTTCAGAAAAATCATGGACGCTCCCATGATTTTCGGCTAAAAGTACCCCTAATTATAATAAATTCCAGGATTCGACCAAGGTGCCACATTCCATTTAAAGTCCATTGAACAGTTTGGCATGAAAGTTCGAACGTCACCGACCTCAATTCAGCGATCATTAAGCTTGCTGAAAAATGGACTTCCACAAATTACTAGGTAGCCTGTAACAACGCATCAACCGCTCAGGTAATACAACATTGCCAACTATCACCCTGTTGGTAGGATTTTTGGGGATCAGGCTATACTTATCCAGAGAGGCCGCTGGGCCTGGAATCCGGGACTAATGGTCCAGGAGGCAGGTACTCTACGAATGAGCCACACCAGCCCTACCACTCTCACTGTAATGACTTTTTTAGGTTAAATACGTTTGCACCGTTCTTTTTAACTGGTCTGCCTTCCGTTAGGTATTGATTTTCATTTTTCATTTGAAGTAAAAGAGAACGCCTCATTTTGAATTTTTTAATCAACGATATCACTAGATGTCAAAATAAATAGGTAGACTTTCAAAATCGACAGGCACAGTTGAACAATTGAACTGTTCCACTCTCATAACATATAAAAGAAACGGTGCTTACCTGTCCGTCAGCCATCCCTGTTTTCAGACTTGCCACCCTTCCCTTCTCTTGATGCACACCCTAGTTGAACAGCTTGAGAGGGTCTTCTCTAGCTCATGAAAGACGGAATCGTCTCCCCCGTGAGTGATTCTTGCTCTTACGCGTCCGTCTCTTTTTCCTGTTTGCACACACTCTCAGCAGGCTGAGTGTCCTATTCCACTGCCCTCTCAGTGGACTGAGTGTGATCCGTATAGTGCGGGCAGGGGAAGGGAGTGCCCCTCAACTCCTCCAGCTCCTTGAGAGACAGAGAGCAGATGAAAACTGGCTCCGACACCTTCTCCTCCCAGTTTATCACCTATCTCAGTGTCGCTGCAAACATATTGATGCTGGGAGTCTTCCTTGGCCTGATAGTTGTGTCCTCCGTCCCGCTCCCCGATCTGAGCTTTAACACCGTCTCCACCGCCAACACTCTCTCCTCTTTGTCTCTGCCGCTGAGCATCGCTAGGAGTACAGACTCGCTGTGGGAAAACCAGGCCCCAGTTCTAAAATACTTGGTGGTGTCGTCATTAACCTTATTGTCCTGCTGAACCTCATGATGTATGTCATGTTAACCTTATGTTGAAGAGCCTCAGCTGCATGGTGATGTGGGTTGGGGCATCTGCGATGGGGTGTTTCACTTTTATCTCAAAATATATCGGGATGTAGACCTGAACAATGAAGGTGACGATCTTCTTTAACTTCTCCAGGGTCTCCCTAGTGAGGCCATGCTTTGTGGTCCATAAAAAAACAACATAGCCAGTCCGGTCGTAAGCCACCTGCTGTGTCAGAGAGATCCACACTTTCTCGTTACAAGCTCAGAGGTTAACTCACCCTGAGACAGACCTTGGAAAATCCTGTACCTCAGACGAGGCTCAGTCATGTTAGCCACAACCTCATCCGGAATATTTACTAGTGACTCCAAGACGGAGACCGTTGGGAACACGAGTTTTGTCTCCATTGTATGAACAGTGGACAACTGTTTGCCAATGGGCCCAGAGAAGCCATCTCGAGACGCTGGCTTGCCATAAAGTGTCCCGATCAGATGGCGGAGTGGGACCTCATTCGTGTGAATTTGACATATTACCCAGAATGTTTTCTCCCAACTAATCTTTCCAACCAAGCAATAGAGCCACCCTACCACCCCGACATGCTATTGGTGATGTATCCACCCAGCATCATGATGGATCTGTCCCTCTCGTGGTCCACCGGCCACTCGAACAAGATTACTGCGACCTCTTTGGCAGGCGTGCTGGGTGGGAAGGCTGGAAGTGGAGTGTAGTGAAAACTATATCACCCATCGGGCTCAGACTCACCGTAATATGCTTGCATTTAACTACTCTCCTGCGGCTTCTGCCAGTTTCAGCATCACCTAGTAGTACCATTGTGTTGTCAGTTCTGCCATCAATATAAACTCCAGTGACTTCATGCTCATGCGCCTTGGCCTCATTTGCCTCATCTGCATCTTTAACACGCGCCCCGCTGGGGTCCCTGGCATGCCGCGCCCCGCTTGAGGGGGGTATTTCGCCCCCCTCCGTATCTAATTTCCCAGGAGAGCTAAAGAAAAATTACGGACGGTGTTCGAAAGTTCTTGAATAGACAAAGCGACATTATACCAAGTATTTTTATATCAGGTCAATATTGAGGTCAGCATAGGTCAAAGAAGGCTCGATAGACTTACAATAGGGCAGTGCACGTTTCCCCCTCTAGAGTTTTACTCAGCGGAGCTATAGCAAATATTTATGCATCATTGGATTCCTCTCGTGGTGGCGAATCGAATGATGTATGATATGACCTTTCTAGGTTAAATGGTAAAAATGGCCTGACATCGAGCTAGGTCAGGGTCAGAAAGTGACCTAGTATTGTCATGCTGCATATCAATCGACTCCCCGTGACAATATAAGCACAATTCGAGTAAAATGGGAGTTTTATCTAAATTCAGTGAACAGTTATTGGCAAAACAATCACTGTATGCTCCTGTGACCTGACATGACCTTTGAGAGGTCAAATGGTCAAAAACTCAACTTTATGGTCAAGATCGTGGTAAGAATAGACGGTTTGAGGATTTTCAGCTTTATCTTTCTAGTATTTACTGAAAACAAGCCATTTCTATTTTTCACCATAGACTTATAATCGGGTGACCAGAAAATTGACCCCACTTCAGGTCAATAACATCGAAATTCTGAGATAGCAGATTTGTTGACCCTAATGACCTTATCATAATGTGAGCGTTTCAAACTGATCAGTTGGCAGATGGTCCTTAGGCGCCGCTTTAAACTCCTTATTTTAGGTTTTGAGGTTGGGTCACTTGACCTTGGATAGTTCCTTGCCCTGAGTTGACCAGACCTCAAAAATTTGGTCAGATGCGTAAAATGTATCAGGGATAAGCTACTGTAAGATTCGTTGTTCTGCATTCCTTCGTTTTTGCGTTATCCGGGGAAAACTAGGAGGGGGCGAATTTCGGCCCCATACGCGTGTTAAGAATCAAGTTCTGAGCCCTAAGCACTTTCTTCTTATCGAGAGCAACATATGACGTATTCTTCGAAACGTGCCCAGCTTCCATCAGATCTATAACGAATGCAGGGCACCTCACTGCTCTCTTAGCCAGAGTTGTGCGCTTCAGAATTTTCTTGAGTCGACTCAACTCAACTCAAGTACTGAGACCGGTTGACTCAACTCCGACTCAAGGCTAAATTCATCCGACTCAAATCTGACTCAACTCACGACGCAGCTCAACTCAAACTTCGACTCGTTTTCAAAATAAAATAATTAAATGATAAATATATAAATATTAAAAAAAAACTAAGAAATAAATCAATAAACAAACAAAACATCAAGCTGCTCAGAAAGTCTGACACGAAGCGGAATATTAATAGAAGCAAAATTAATCAATTGACATTCAGACATTGGTTAAAAATTACCCAGCAGCCATGAATAACTTTTTAGTTCTTCCAGACTGTCACTGCCCAAAAAAGCTACCACATGTTGCAATTATTTCTAAAAGGAGTATTGCATATTAGACTAGGTAAACGAAATGGAAAGGAACCTAAAAGGGCTAAGGTTACACCAACACAGGCAAAAATTTGCCCTCCATACTGTCAAAAATTCCAAGCTAAAAGCATGATATAAACAGTATTTGTAGGGATGGTATAGTTATTGTTTTTTTCTGCTAAAGAACGATGCGAGGTAATTTATATAAATTAAGCATTACTATGCCATGAGTTTAATCAAAAGTTAAGCAATAATTACTATAGTATCTAGTTGCAATTGATAATTTTAGGAACTACAGCAAACCCTAAAAAAGTAAACCATATATGACAAAGGATAATAGAAATGGAAATTCTATCTACGTGTTGGATTTTAATACATTCATATTTTAAACCCAATCCAATTTTTAGCTTGAGAACCTCCAATACAGTACATACCTATCGCTCTTCAAAATTGGAGCACGATTTCATAGAAAATTTACAATGTATAGATTCTTAAATAAAACACGGGCGCCAGGCGAGGGTCTCTGATCCGACAAAACCAGTAGCATGAAATAATTCCTCTGATTCTTGCGACAAAGGTGTCTCAACATTTCTGTCGAATCAAAGGTCCAATTTTTTCGATGCTAATAGCAGTATCTGCTTTTAATAGGCAAAATGGAAAAAAACAGCGGCAGACGGCGCATTTAGGACAAAAGAAACAATATAGCATGTAGGTATACACATATTTGCATGGCTTTATGAATTATCACGTGATGTTTACATTTTTTCCTTGAGGCTAGTTAAGATTGAACCTCTAGTCGGTTGAATTTGTTCTTCAAAGACTGCAATGGTGCACACACTATTCTCAGACGAAGACTACTGACGACAACAATCAGCGACGACGACGTGTGTTGTTGGAGTGGTTGAAGTAAAGAAGTAGTGTTAAATATTAAAGATGAGAAGTTTTTGAGAGATTTGAAATGTACTTTGTGGTGTGTTCCACCACTTCAAATGTTTAAGACAAGGCCAGTGATAGGAACCTGTTCAATATTTCGAGTATATATATTAATTGTGCCTAGGGATTTCTTCAGACCGGATGGGCCTTTAAGATAAGCAATTGAACCATATAATTATTGATATATTGAAACAAATTGATACTTTGATTTAAACAATTAAAATTCTGGATGGAAAAGGTATTTAAAAGAGGTTAAAGGAGGTTTGCAAAGGGAAGGAAAGTTCAAACACTTGTACTTGACATCATGTTCACCTGTTGAGCCAATTTTTTTGTCAACTCATTTGACTCGCTGTCTTCACAACTCAAATCAGCTCAACTCATTGACGTGTTGTGAGCCGACTCAACTCAACTCAACTCATTTGTCAAATTTTTTCCAATCAACTCATGAGAGAGAGAGAGAGAGAGAGGGTTATACATACCCCAGACATCCGATGTTCAGGTTTTGGACACTTGTAGCAGTGGTTAGACAATTTATCCTAGTCAGGGGCGCAACTTTATGTTTTCGATTGGGGGGGCACCCGGCTCGAAAGGGGGCCCGTACATGATGGGGGGCCCGTATTTTTTAATGAAAATGTGACGGAAAAAACGTATTTTCGACCGTTTGTTGTCGAAAACTGACTGCAAAGGTTAAATAACAATTTTTAGCGCGCTATTGGTCACTGTTCCTGATTTGCACTATTTAGCCCAAAAAGTAGTCAGAAGACCCAATCTTTTGAACGAGCTGCCAAACTATGTAAGGATATTGGAGAATTAGGTGTCTACTTACCGTCTTTGTCGTCCACGTGGATGCTCTCCTCCGGAGGTACAACGGGATCAGCCCCGGACGACGCAGGAGGGATGGATGCTGGAGGGTCTTTTAGCAAACGGGATCCGGCTGATGGCCTGGCCGAGGAAGGCAATGATCAGGAAAAGAAGGATTGGAATTACAACCTTACTTTACCGTTTTGCTGGAAACTATACACATTGCACTTTTCCGAGTTAGTTTTAAATTGGGGTTTTAATTTTTTGCGGTCAATAAATGAACGTAGCTTGCAAAGTACCAAAAATAGTAGTGATATGAACTACTTTAAGTGGACGCGTACGTTGCTAGAGATTAAATGCAAATATGATCGGGGTCATTTTATAACAGTTTGCAAAATTAGCAAGACGATTCTAGATTCATAGTTTACCTGAAAAATGTACAAAATTTGGGTAGTTTTGCCAGAGCAGCCCCTCGGTATTGAATGTTCTTTGTTTTACGCTTTTGTGCACCCGACTTATGTTTATACTGTCCAACCATTTTAACATTCACACCTGGAACGAAATCGCATTATCGCGAATAATTTGATACAAATGGAAGGTAGAGATCGAAGTGCGAAATTCCTTTATCAGCGGGGAAATCGAACCTACTGATATTTATGTTACATGATCAAGACACCTTTTTCTGATCCATTCACCTTGCCAGTTCATGGCATTGTACAACACTGGGTACCGGTCAAGGGGTACTATGAATAGGTGGTACTGCCTATTTCCCTTTACAATCCTCATATAGGATCAGTACAAAAGGAATGGGGGCCTAACATTTCTCACGCCCCATCCATTTTTCCCCGAATGTTGCATGGGACCGGCCGCACGTTGCCCCGGGAAAACCACAGGGGGCCCGCAAGCATGGCAGGGGGCCGGTTTCGGCAACAGGGAGCACGGATACACCACCTGGGGCACGAAACTGCTCACAAATAAGGAACTCCTGCAAATACGCGACTAACACAACAGCTTCAGTTTCTGCACGATATTCTTAGACCACAAGGGGCCCAGACAGACCATATAGGGCCTGAGCACACCAAACGGGCCGGGCAGACCACAGGAACCCAGAAAACCATAGGACGCCGGTAAACCCAAAAGGGGCCCGAGCAGACCACACACAGCCAGCAATTTGGCTGGACTCTGCCCGATATATGCTGGGCTTTGACTGGGCAGAGCCCGCGTACATGGGCTCAGCCCAGGTCCGGCTCCGCTCCGTCTGGGCAGAGCCCATGGTCAAGCAAGACCAGGCTCTACCGCTCGGGTAAGTTGTCATCCCCCGACCTAATGTCGGGCTCAGCCCGAGTCTATGTGGCTCAGCTATGAGTCTTAGGGCTCGGGCAGAGCCCGACCCAGCCCGCTCTGGGCCCGGTCGGAATTGCTGGCTGGGCAGCGGGCCCGGGCAGACCACACGGGGCCTGGACAGATGAAAGGACCCGGGCAGACCACAGGGACCCGAGCTGAACACAGGGGCCGGGCTAACCACAGAGGGGCCCCAGTCTGGAAAGTATGGCAGCAGACCTGACGAGTCCGCACCAGCCTTGTAGATTTTTCGCACCACCAGCAGCCTAAAATTCACACCGAGCATTGGTGAGAAATTTCACTGACCCGGAAATTTCGATGTTTTTACCAGTTTCTCCCTTCTCAGATCTCTGTGGGTGTTTGATTTGAGCTCCCTCGCACCATACAGCAAAAGTTGGCACTTGTTTGCTCCAAAGTTCGAACCACCTGAAGGGTGTCCGCACCACGAGATCTCGCCAAAAGTGCCATAATTTGCAGACTGGGAGGGGCCCGGGCAAACCACAGAGGGCCCGCGCAGACAAAAGGGGCCCCGAACGGACAAAAGGGGGTCCGCAGAGGCCACACAGAGGCCCGGACAGGCCAAAAGGGTTCCGGGAAAACCACAGGAGGCCCGGGCAGACCACAAGGGGCTCGATCAGAACAAAATGGGCACTAGCAGACAAGGGGTCCGTGCAGACCAAATGGGACCCGGCCAGTCTGCAAAGTATGGCAGCAGGCCAGAAGAGTCGCACCAGCCATCCAAAATTATCGCACCACCAGCCTAAAAAAATCTCACCAATCTGCCAGATACTAGGGAGAAAAACGCACACATTCCTACCCACACGATGCAATACTACCTCTCTTATTAGTTAGTTAAGGACTTTTTATAAGGCCCCCTCCTGTGTCTTCCTAACTATTCAGTCATTATTTTTTTTTAGTTTTCAGTGTCAACTTTCTCGCACCAGTCTTGCAAATTCGCACCAGGCTGATAAAATTCGCACCACTCGCTCCTGTCTCCAAGGGCACTCGCACTGACAAGATCTCGTCGAAAATGCCATACTTTGCACACTGGGGCCCGGGCAGACCACAGGGGCCCGGACAGGCCACAGGGGGCCCGATCAGACCAATAGGGGCCCAGGATACCACAGGGGCCCGCATGGCAAGCATGGCAGAGGCTGGTTGCAGTTACACGAACCGCATCCATGGCAGGCCCGTCTGCATCCACAGGGTATTAACTACTGGGAGTAGGGACCCGGCTGCAGCCACCAGGGGGCGGGGCGAATGCGGTGGCCACCAGGGGGGGCGAATGGGGCAGCCACCCCTTAAACCCAAGAGCCTCTGAGGACGAAATGCCGCCCCCAAACCCTCCCCTCCCCCAGGATGCGACGATTGGTCGCCCTTTGGGTGAAAAGTGCGCCCTTCGGGTGGCTAAGTGCCGCCCTGTCCCCTGAGGCTTTGCCCCTTCCCTCCCCTTACCCAAATTCTAGATACATCACTGGCGGCCATAGGGGAAAAAGATTCTCCAAGTCTTGGTATTTAGCCATCAGGGGAGCCGGACAGGGGATCATCACTCATTAGGGATTCAGCCCGACAGGAGCTAATAGCAAACAATCACTTCACTTGCCATTCAACACTGCGCATCGGAGCACGATTTGGATTGACACGAAAAGCCCAAACGTAAAATCCAAATCAGAGCCTAACGAAACTTTTCCAGAGTAGACACAAGCCGATTGAATCATAAGCATGCCAATTTTACTGTTCAAGGCAAACTTTGTGCAAATCATTCGCCTCGGCGAATGCGACAAGAGAGCCAGGAGCATGCCTTAGCTTCCTTCGCGCTGCGCTGACAAGCCCGGGAAATTAAGAGGCTACCATTCGCCGGCGGACGCACATTATTTAACCCAGATTTGACGACAAGATTTGATACACTTTTTGACAGACAAATTTAAGAGACTTAAATTTGTCTGTATTTAAAATTCCACTAGAACAAACAAAAATGGAAAACTTCACGCACATTTTTGACAAAAATGCCTAGAAATATATCAATGAAGAAAAGTAGTGCCGGCGGAGAGATGCAAAAATAACAAACATGTCAATTTATTAAACCAGTACTTATCGGAACGGGCCCGGCTGCGCACGGTGGGGGATGGTGAACTACAGGGGGTCGTAAGCAAGGCAAGGAGACCGGCTAGAGTCAGAGGAGGCCTGGGTAGCCCAGAGGGAGCCTGAAATTATAGCACGGGTTCCCGGATACAGCGAAGTGGGAGGAGTGGAATCAGGGGCGGATTCAGGCCGATGGTGGGGGAGGGGGCAACGGGGCCCCAAATCGTGAAAAAAACATATGGTTTTTGTTTGAAGAAAATCCGTAAAAATTGGTAAAATCGGGGGATTTGGGGAGGGCATCAAATCCCCCAATTTTACCTTTACCCCCCCTGGATCCGCTAGTGCTGTGGTTCCTTGCAGACCACAGGGACACGGACAAACCATAGGAGCCCGGGCAAATTGCAAGGGGCCGGGCAGACCGTAGGGGGCTGGGTAGACCACAGGGGGCCCGAGCAGACCACAGAGGGCCCGGGCAGACTAAAAGGAGCCCAGACCGCCCACAAGGGGCGCGGGCAGACCACAGGGGCCCGGACGGACCACACAGGACCCAGGCACACTACAAAAGCCCATACCACGTACAAAGGCCCCGGGCAGACTAAAAGGGGCCAAGGCAGAATACAAGGAGCCCGGTTGCAGTCACAGAGGAATCAAAAAGGTCCCGAGACTGCCAGAAATAGGACCCCGGATGCAGTCAAAATGGGCCTGAGAATATCGTTAGGGGCCCGTTTGCGGACACAGCGATTATGGGTGGCCCTAAAGGGGACTGCACCCAAGCAAGCATGCCAGGGAGCCCGACCGCAGCCACAGCAAGCCCAGATAGACCACGGGGCCCCGCACTCATGGCAAGGGCCCGTCCGTGGCATTAGAGGACCCGCGCCTCCTGGACCACAGGGAGCCCGGTTGCAGTCACAGGTCCCGGTTGCAGTCACAGGGGGCCCGGGTGGATCACAGGCGCCCGGTTGCGGTGACAGGGGCTCGGGCGGATCACAGAGGGCTCGGTTGCAGTCACAGGAGCCCGGGTGGATAACAGGGGGCCGGGTGGATTCCAGGGGCCCGGTTACAGTCACAGGTGGCCCGGTTGGACCACAGGGAATCCGTTTGCAGTCACAGGGGCCCGGGTGGATCTCAGAGGGCCCGGTTGCAGTCAAAGAGGGCCCGTGTGGATCACATGGGGCCCAGGATGGATCACAGGGGGCCCCAGGTGGATTACAGGGGGCCTGATTGCAGTTACAGGGGGCCCGGGTGGATCATAGTGGGCCCGGGTGGATCACAAAGGGCCCCGTTGCAGTCATAGGGGGCCCGGTTGCAGTCACATAGTGCATGGTTGCAGTCACAGGGGCCCCTAGTGGATCACAGATGGCCCGGTTGCAGTCCCAGGGGGCTCGGGTGTATCACAGAGGGCCCGGTTGCAGTCACAGTGGGCCGGGTGGATTACAGGGGACCCGGTTGCAGTCACAGGGGACCCGGGTGGATCACAGATGGCCCGGGTGGATCTTAACTGGCCTGGTTGTAATCACAGGGGGGGGTCCGGTTGCAGTCACAGAGGGCCCGGGTGGATCACAGGGGGCCTGGTCGCAGTCACAGGGGGCCTGAGTGAATCATAGGGGGCCCGGTTGCAGTCACAGGGGCCCCGGGTGGATCACAGATGGCCCAGTTGCAGTCACAGGGGGCCCGGGTGGATGACAGGGGGCCCGGCTTCAGTCACAGGTGGCCCGGTTGGACCACAGGGAATCCGTTTGCAGTCACAGGGGCCCGGGTGGATCTCAGGGGGCCCGGTTGCAGTCAAAGAGGGCCCGTGTGGATCACAGGGGGCCCCAGGTGGATTACAGGGGGCCCGGGTGGATCAAAGTGGGCCCGGTTGCAGTCACAGGGGCCCCGGGTGGATCACAGATCGCCCGGTTGCAGTCACAGGGGACCCGGGTGTATCACAGGGGGCCCGGTTGCAGTCACAGGGGGCCTGGTTGAATCATAGGGGGCCCGGTTTTAATTACAGGGGGCCCGGGTGGATCACATGGGGCCCGGTTTCAGTCACAGGGGGACTGGGTGGATCATAGGGGCCCGGTTGCAGTCACAAGGGCCCCGGGTGGATCACAGATAGCTCAGTTGCAGTCACAGGGGGCCCGGGTGGATGACAGGGGGCCCGGTTTCAGTGACAGGGGGCCCGGGTGAATCATAGATGGCCCGGTTGCAGTCACATGGGGCCCGGATGGAGTCACAGGGGCCCGGGTGAATCATAGGGGGCCCGATTGTAATTACAGGGGGCCCGGGTTGATCACAGATGGCCCGATCCCAGTAACAGGGGGCCCGGGTGGATGATAGGGGCCCGGTTGTAATCACAGGGAGCCCGGGTGGATTACAGGGGCTCGGTTGCAGTCACAGATGGGCCGGGTGGATCACAGAGGGCCCGGTTACAGTCACAGGGGCCCAGGTTGGATCACAGATGGCCCGGTTGCAGTCACAGGGGGCCCGGTTTGAGTCACAGGGGCCCCAGGTGGATTACAGGGGGGCCGATTGCAGTCACAGGGGCCCCGTTTGCAGTCACAGAGTGCCTGGTTGCAGTCACATGGGCCCCGGGTGAATCACAGATGGCCCAGTTGCAGTAAAAGGGGGCCCGGGTGTATAACAGGGGGCCCGGGTGGATCATAGGGGCCCGGTTGTAATTACAGGGGGCCCGGGTGGATCACATGGGGCCCGGTTGTAGTCACAGGGGCCCGAGTGGATTACAGGGGGCCCTGTTTCAGTCACAGGGGGCCCGGGTGGATCATAGATGGCACGCTTGCAGTCACAGGGGGCCCGGTTGGAGTCACATGGGCCCGGGTGGATCATATGGGGCCCGGTTATAATTACAGGGGGCCCGGATGGATCACAGAGGGTCCGGTTGCAGTCGCAGGGGACCGGGTGGATCGCAGAGGGCCCGGTTGCAGTAACTGGGGCCCAGATGGATCACAGTTGGCTCTGTCCTAGTCACAGGGGGCCCGGGTGTATCACAGGGGCCCGGGTGGATGATAGGGGGCCCGGTTGTAATCACAGGGGGCCCGGGTGTATCACAGGGGTCCGGGTGGATGATAGGGGGCCCGGTTGTAATCACAGGGAGCCCGGGTGGATTACAGGGGGCCCGGTTGCAGTCAGAGGTGGGCCGGGTGGATCACAGATGGCCCGGTTGTAGTCACAGGGAGCTCAGGTGGATGACAGGGGGCCCGGTTGCAGTCACAGGGGCCCGGGTGGATCACAGGGGCCCGGCTGGATCACAGGGGCCCGGTTGCAGTCACAGGGGTGCGGATGGATCAAAGAGGGGCCCGGTTGCAGTCACAGGGGGCCGGATAGATTACAGGGGGCCCGGCTGCAGTCACAGGGGGCCCGGGTGGATTACAGGGGGCCCGGTTGCAGTCCACAGGGGGCCCGGGTGGAACACAGAGGACCCGGTTGGATGACAGGAGGCCCGAGACTGCCGGAATTAGGGACCCGGCTGCAGTCAAAGTGGGCCTGAAAAAATATCGTTAGGGACCCGGTTGCGGACACCGAGGTTAAAGATGGCCCACAGGGCACCCGCAAGCATGCCAGGGAGCCTGGCCTCAGTCAAAGCTAGCCCAAGTAGACCAGTCAGGCCCGGAATCGTGGCAGGGGCCCGGCTCTGTCCGCAGGGGCCCGCAACTTGGGATTGGGGGGCTCGTCGGGTCATTGGGGGGCTTCTCCCAGCATTGGGGGGCTCGAGCCCCCAAATATATGGAAACTTGCGCCCCTGATCCTAGTCTGTCTTTATAGTGAATGTGGCACCTTTATACTGTGATTTTAACTGAGATAGCCAAGTTGTGAAGCATGCCGGAAAACCCGGTACTCAATAAATTATTTGTCTTAAAGCTCACAATAACCGCAGAGAAAAGCTAAAAACTTACCTGAAATGTACCACACATTTACCCTGGCCAGGCGGCCACAGTTGTCAGCTGTTGGTGTGACGACAGCGCTGACGTCACGGTGAGTAATCAGCCAATTGGAGCTCTCGAAGCCTATTGAATTTGGCAGTAGTTGCCAGATCATGACGTCATCTACATGCAGAGGTTTATTTTTACCCCAGAGGAGCATTTTTAAAATCCAAAATATTGAGCTTATTGTAAATTTTTCAGAGAAGGCATGGACGTTTTCATGATTTTCGGCTAAAAATACCACTAGTTACACTAAATTCCTGGATTCGACGAGGTGCCACATTCCCTTTAAGAAATGACTACCTGAAAGCAGGATTATAATTACGGCCGGTCGTCACCCCAGTAACCTCAACCATGGGTGGAGATCGGAGGGAAGGTTAGGGGCCCCTAAATTTTAGGTCTCCCATGAGCTTCATTAGGGCTTGTATTGCAATGCTAACGTTAACCCATCCAGAACCCTCCTACCTATTGTAATGGAAAGTACCTAAATTCGTTTTCTCCCATTTTCTTCCGTAGGAATTCGGCTCTCACGAAAAAACAAGATTTAATCAAACCAACGCTTAATTATTATGAGAAAGTAAAACTTTTCCCCTGGGTGTATGGTTCTCACCAGTGCCGGCCACAGTCTCGTTGGAGTATGCTTGAATATTCCCCATGAGCACCCAACGCTTTCGGAGACCAGACAGAAAGCTCCAAAGAAAAATTAAGCCTCATATGAGAATGATACACATTTTTGGCATTCACGATATAGGTAAGTATACTTCTCGTGCTAGATCCAAATGTGTGAGGCCAAGAATCTTGCATGAACTGGAGAATTTAGCACGGACCACAAGTTCTCAACAAAAGTGTGGCTTCTGCAGAGAAGGTGCGTACCAGTCTCTTATCTCAGAGAATCTGGAATGGTCTTCACTGTCCCTCAGTGTGTTAGTACCGAGCTGCGGCCAAAAAGTTTTTCAAAATCGGCTGGCCAGCTTTTAATGGGGTTTTCAAGACAGTAAATGGTGCTTGAAGATTTGAAACATTTATGAGTTAGTGCTGTGTTAACACGCGCCCCGCTGGGGGAGGTGAAATTCGCCCTCCCCCTCCTGGTTTTCCCCAGATAGCTCAAAAACGAAGAGACACAGAACAACGAAACACACAGTACCTTATTCCTGATTGATTTTACACATCTGAACAAATTTTGAGCTAAGGTCATGTCAGGTCAAGGAGCTATTCAAGGTCAAGTGACCCAACCTCAAAACCTAAAATCTCGAGTTTGAAGCGGCGCCCAGGAAACATCAGCCAACCGATCAGTTTGAAATTTCCACAATACGATAAGGTCATTAGGATCTACAAACCTGCTATCTTCGAATTTTATATTCGTGACCTAAGGTGGGGTCAATTTTTGGTCACCCCATTATAAGTCTATGGTGAAAAATAGAATGGTCTCGTTTTCAGTAAATACTGGATAGATAAGGCTGAAAATTCACAGACCGTCTATTCTTACCACGATCTTGACCATTAAGTTGAGTTTTTGAGCATCTGACTTCTCAAAGGTCATGTCAGGTCACAGGAGCATAGAGTGATTGTTTTGCCAATAGCTCCGCACTGAATTGTAATAAAACTCCCATTTTGCTTGCATTGTGCTTATATTGTCACGAGGAGTCGATTAATATGCAGCATGACCCTACCAGGTCACTCTGTGACCCTGACCTAGTTCGAGGTCAGCTAATTTTCACTATTTGACCTAGCAAGATCATATTATACATCATTCGATTCGCCGCGATAAGAGGAATCCAATGGTGTATAAAGATTAGCTCTATCTCATCTGAGGACATATCTAGAGAGAGAAACGTACACTGCTCTGTTGTAAGCATATGGAGCCTTCTTTGACCTATGCTGACCTCAATATTGACCTGACATAAAAATTATTTGTATAAAATATTTTTGTCGTGTCAAGAGCTTTCGAACGTCGCCCGCAATTTGTCGTTACTTTCGTGGGAAATGAGATACGGAGGGGGCGAAAAACGCCCCCCCAGCGGGGCTCGTCATGCCATGGACCCCAGCGGGGCGCATGTTAACTTGGACGCGATTATTTTTGCTCTTCGTTCTCAAAGTATAGTAAGCCGAATGACAATGAATGACATGGTTATCGGTTGAGAGCGGTTTAGAGCGGTTCTTAGGGTTTGCACCGGGTCAGATTGGTTACAGAAGGCATGCAGTCATGGGTGGTCGGGAGCACCTAAATCCTGCCGTCTCGTTATGGAGGTAACTCAACAAACGCTCGAGCATCGTCTCAAAAACTTACCACTGAGCATTGCCGTTGACTCTTCCACGCCTGGAGTGCGGGGTCCGATAACGCCACCAGGCGGAAGGTACTAAATGGGCTCAGTCGGCGCCAGGCAAACTGACCGGCACGGTCTCGATAAGGTACGGAAGCTTCCGTACAAGCTTGCCCCTAGGGCAAGCTTGTATCCCATATATGAAGATATTGAAATTTGTGATATCATTCAGTTACATGCGGCTCCAGGAACTGTAGAGGATTTGTAGCTTAAGTGCAATGAAAAAGATCATCGAATGTGAAAGTGAACAACATCAACTTCTATCATTCATGAATAAGCACGACTAAGTACCTAATAGGTGATGTGCGTATAACTTGTGACTTACTTGACAGGCGTAGGGAGAGACCTGCACATCCCGCAGCAGCCAGGGGCAAAGGCACAACGTTAGACACAACAGAGCGGTGTATCGGAAACAACTGGTATCACACATTATAAGGGCTTATTTCAAGATATTGGGGCTGATGGGCAGTCGGCGGAAAGGAGCACTCACTTCCACCGAAGATGAATTTTGAGATCCTCGGAGGGCACTGAAAAAGGAGTGACTTGTTTGCGTCATGTATTAGTGCCATTCCGAGCAGTGGAGTAGACAGGATTTTGGCCTTTGGTCGTCGGCGAACCCCTCGGAGCTGGGTCTATCCCTGTCTTTTTTGTATAGCATTTTGGCCTTAAACTTCCGCATGTTAAATTCCATTGTAGGTGAGTATAGGGTCATATGATACAGTTTTCTGGGGATGAGCTGTACCCTCCGAAATAACACTACGATGTGTATAAAGCCAGTGTCGTTCGAGAGCTTATTCATTTTTTTATCTGATTTTACCAGTTATTTTCTTTCCGGTTTCAAGAAAAGCCTATATTAATTGAAAACTTGAACCGAAGTCAAAATTTTCAGCATGCCCCACTGCGGTGTAAGTTGTTACTAGGCACAGGGAAAGTTTATATGCACGAATATTGTCCGATGAACTAACCAAAAATATGTGCGAAGCGTCAGAAATATTTATTCCCTACATTGTGACCAAGCAGCACTAAGGCCGCAGACGTAACTTCCGACTACTCCGGCAGCAGCGCATGGTTCGAATTATTATTTTTATTCATTGAATTAAATGAAATTAATTTGTAATCAATTAAACTAAAGACATTGGTGTCAGGCATTCTCACTTCTTTCTTTGCAGCGAATTGATGCGCCGATTTTCGGGTTGCGACTGTCGACAATCCATGGTTTATTTTACACGCATGCTGAAGGTATTCTGCCAGTTTAGACACCATCTAATCTTAAAAAAAACTTCCGAAGTTCGATTATACCCAAGCGTCTCGTAGCCATATTGACTGTCAGCATGACAGTATCACCAGATTGCCATAAATTGAATCCCATAATCGTCTCCTCTAATTATTGATGTGCCGATGCGAACCTGCTCCATAGCGGCGTCCAAAACGCCGACCGGCGGGGCTCGTCGGGATGTCTTTCGGACATATGTCCGCACCATCTAACATAAGGAAAGGATGGTGTTAGGAAATTGAATTTAAGATGTAGGTAAAGCACAAATAAATTAATCCATAACCATGAATTATTAAAGATTATTTGAGCTTTTTACTGGTTGAATATCTTTTGGATGGATTCAATTGTTCTTAAATTACTTACGTAAAGCTGGTGAAAGTTTGGGTAAAACTGACGATATATTTATCAGCATGCAATAGCCCGTTTCAATAGGCTTACGCAATCAGAATTTGTGACAAAATTGATAAAATATGAATTAGATACAGTTGCATACATATTTTGAAACATTTTTAATTAGCTATGTTCATGTGAAATACCGTTGGGGCAGGTTGACACAGCGCGGGGTACGTTGATACAGCCAGTAACAACGTGCCCCATCCTTATTTTGCCGGAACTGCATTTCATGAAACCAACATGACGGCGATACTGGCAATCATAGGCGTAGGAACCGGGGGGGCCAGGGGGCCACTGGCCCCCCACTTTTCTGGGATGGGCCCCCGCAACGGAGATAAGAATATCAACAACTGTAATATCAAGCAAGAAACTCAAACTGGCCCGATAGCTTGCCCCGGAACCCCGTTAAACTTACCTGTGCCCCTAAACTAAGTTGAGGTCCTATGAGTTGATTTTAAGGTCCCCTAAGCTTCTCGGGGCCCCTGAACTGGCCTCTGATGCCATACGAGCTAATCTGGGCCCTTTGAGCTGAACTGAGCGCCCCTGAGATGGTTTGGGCAGTATGAACTGTTCTAGGATGCCTAAACTGAGCTAGGAGCCGTAACCTTAAACAGGGCCCCGTGAGTTGGCCAGAACCTATATCCACCGACCTGGGGGCCCCTGAGCTGAGCTGGGACCGTAAAGTTAATATTGTCCCTTGAGCTAATCTGGATCCCCTGTGATGCACAGAAGACCCTAAACTTATCTGAGGCCCCCTGCACAGGAACAGGGCCCTGCTCTGAAATTGGGTTATAGGCTTTAATTGAAACCCTGAACTGTTCTAAAGCCCCAAATATGCCGACAAGGGGCCCCTGGATGATCCGGGCCCTTAAGTTTATCTGGTCATCAGAGCTAATATGGGCCTCTGTGTTGAACTGAGGGCCCCTGAGATGGTCTGGGACCCCTATAAGGCTTTACAGCCACTGACCGGGCGGCCGAGAGCTTGAATGGGCCCCTTGAGATGTTCTGACAGTGGTGTAGCCAGGGGAGGGGGGTCTCAGGGGTCCGCGGACCCCCTTGGGCTGACCTTATGCACTAAAAACACAAAAATTGATTTCGGGGGCCCCTGAGCTTAGTCTCGGGGGGGCCTCCTGAACTTGGCCTCAGGAGGCCCCCGATAATCGGTATCGAGGGCTCCAGAGTACCGAATATTGATCTTGGGGGATCCCTGTGCTCAGTCTCAGGGGGTCCCGAGCTTGGCCTCAGGGCCCCCGAGCTTGGTCTCAGTGCCCCTCCCCGAGCTCGGTCTCACGGGCCTTTCGATCTTGGTCTCACAGGCCTTTCGATTTTGGTCTTAGGGGCCCCCGAGCTTGGTCTCAGGGGCCCCGAGCTTGGTGTCTGGGGCCCTCCGAGCTTGGTCTCAGGGAGCTCCCGAGCTTAGTCTCAGGGGGCCCTTCGAGTTTGGAATCAGGGCCCCCGAGCTTGGTCTCAGGGGCGCCCGAGCTTGGTGTAAGGGAACCCTCCGAGCTTGGTCTCAGATAACCCCGAGCTTGGTCTCAGGGCCCCCGAGCTTGGTCTCAGGGGACCCCCGAGCCTGGTCTCAGGGGGCCCTTCGAGTTTGGTCTCAGGGCCTCCGAGCTTGGTCCCAGGGGCCCCCCGAGCTTGGTGTCAGGGAGCCCTCCGAGCTTGGTCTCAGATAACCCCGAGCTTGGTCTCAGGGATGCCCCCAAGCTTGGTCTCAGGCCCCCCTCTCCCCGAGCTTAGTGTCAGGGGCCCTCGAGCTTGGTCTCAGGGGGGCATCCGAGGGCATCTGATGCATAAGGCTGACCGTATGCACTGGAAAGCACGAGCATTGGTCTCGGGGGCCCTGATCTTGGTCTCAGGGGGCCACCGAGCTTGGTCTCAGCGCCCCCCGAGCTTTGTCTCGGGGGCCCTGAGCTCGGTGTCAGGGGCCCTCCGAGCTTGGTCTCAGGGAACGCCCGAGCTTGGTCTCAGGGGACCCCCGAGCTTGGTCTCAGGGGCCCTGATCATCGGTATCGAGGGTTCCAGAGTACCGAACATTGATCTCGGGGCCCCCTGAGTTCGGACTCACGGACCTTTCGATCTTGGTCTCACGAGCCTTTAGATTTTGGTCTCAGGGTGCCCCAGAGCTTGGTCTCAGGGCCCCACGAGCGTGGTCTCAGGCGACCCCTGAACTTGGACTCAGGGGCCCCGAGCTTGGTCTCACGGGCCTTCCGAGCTTGGTCTCAGGGGACCCCGATCATTGGTATAGAGGGCTCTGGAATACCGAATATTGATCTCGGGGGCCCGTGAGCTTGGTCTCAGGGGCCCCCGAGCTCGGTCTCAGGGGACAACCGAGCTTGGTCTTAGGGGGGGCAAGCTTGGTCTCATGGGCCTTTCGATGTTTGGTCTCATGGGCCTTTCGATCTTGGTCTCACGAGGTCTCGAGCTTGGTCTCAGGGAACCCCCGAGCTTGGTGTCAGGGGGCCCTCGAGCTTGGTCTCAGGGAGCATCCGAGCTTGGTCTCAGGGTCCCCTCGAGCTTGGTCTCAGGGGCCCCCGAGCTTGGTCTCAGGGGTTCAGGGCCCCCCTCGGGGTGCCCCCGACTATTGATATCGAGGGACTTATGAGTGAGGCACGAGCATTGGCCTCATGAGACCCAGAGTTTGGTCCCAGGGGCCCCCAGACCTGGGTTCAGGACCCCCGAGCATCGGCATCGAGGGGGCTCCAGAGCACCGAGCATTAGTCTCGGGGGGGCTCGAAATATTGATCTTGAGGGCCCCGGAACATCGGTGTCGAGTTACTCCTGAGAAAAGCGCGAGCATGGGTCTAAGGGTACCCCTGAGCCTGATCTAAGTGGGACCCCGAGCTTAGTCTTAGGACCCCCGGGCATCAGCATCAAGGGGCTCCGGAGTATTGGTCTAGGGGGAGCAATTATTTTAGGGGCCTCCAAATGGTGATTTCAGAGGGCCCCCGAAAGTTTGGATACAGTGGTGTAGCCAAGGGGGCCCTAGGCGTCCGCAGACCCCCACCCCTTGGGCCAATCTGAACCACTGCAAAGGATTCTCTGATCACGGGGCCCCCAGAGTCAGTCTCAGGGGCCCCTGCAGATTCGTTCTCAGGGCGTCCCGAGTCGGCCTCACGGCCCCCGCCCTGAGAGTCGGTCTCAAGGCCCCCGAAAGTAGATTTTAGGGGCCCCAGAGGGTTGGTCTCAGGGGCCCCAAAATTCGGTATCAGGGGCCCCGGGAGTCTGTCTCAGGGGAGGGGCCGAGCTAGTCTCAGGGGCCCCCAGAGAGTGGTTCTCAGGGCCCTGCAACATAGTCTATTTCAGGGGGCCCCTGAGAGTCAGTCTCAGAGAACCCCAAGAGTCTGTCTTAGGGGACCCCGAGATTCAGTCTCGGGATCCCCCTGAGAGTCTGTCTCAGAGAACCCCAAGAGTCAGTCTCAGAGCACCCCAAGAGTCGGTCTCAGGGGGCCCTCATAGTCTCACGGGCTTCTCTCTCAGGAGTCAATATTTAGTTTCAGGTGGCCCCGAGAGTTAATCCGGGGGTCCGAGAGTTAGTATAATTTGATCCACAGAGTGCTGGTTTCAGGGGGCCCCAGAGGGGTAATTTTGGGAGCCCTCGAGATTCAGCCTCAGGCTGTGCCCCCCCCCGAGTTTTGGTATAAGCGGCCCCGAGAGTCAATCTCAGGGAGCACCCAAAAGTTAGTCTCAGAGGGTTCCCGGTTGTCAGTCTCAGAGACATCCGAGAGTTAATCTGGGGGTTCTGAGAGTAATTTCCAGAGGTGCTCCCGAGTTTTGGTCTCACGGGCCCGGAGTTAGCCTTAGGCCCGCGAGAGCTAATCTGTAGCCTCCGAGTCAGTCTCAGGAACGCCAAAGACTCAGTCTCAGAGGCGATTCCACCCCCCCCCGGGTGTTTGTCTCAGGGGCGCCCTAGAGTAAGTCTCAGAGGGCTGTCGGAAGTCATTCCCAGCCCCCTCCCCCACCCCAAAGACAGCCTCAGGGGACCCCAATAGCTAATCTGGATGGCCACGATAGTCAGTCTCAGCCCCCCCTCCAGAGCAAATCTGGGGGGCCCAATAATTAGTCTCAGAGGTGCTGCCGATAACTAATCTCAGGAGCCCCGAGAGATTCTCAGGGGCCCCCAGTTTTGATCAAGAGGCGCCGTGAATCGATCTCCGAGACCCCCTGAGATCTAATCGGGAGAGCGGCCGAAAATTAGCTTTGTGAGCGCCGCCAAGTGATGGTCTTAGGTGGCCCCAGAGCTCAAATAAAAATTTCAAAGTCATATGCCTCGGAAAAAAATGTACCTACCCCTATTGCGTACTAAAAAAGCACAAATTTAAACATGTCGATCAGGCACCATTATCGAAGGAAAGGCAAAAATTAATCTAATTTTACCATAAGAGCAAATCGAACAGGGAATTTGGCACTTTAGTTAATTTTTAAAATATTAGCTTAACACCAATAACTACATTCCTAAATATTCTGAAATAAACAACTTTCCAATATTTTCGTAGGAAACCAGACAAACAAGGGTAATGACAGAAATTGATGAGCATAATCCCAAAAAGAAAAATAGGTATGAAAGGTTGAAAATAACAATAACAGAGTGAGCCAAGGCGATAGATATCTTGGGCGTCTTTTGTCTTGGTAATTTGCTCGTTTACAAGATACCAAGGGTAAGAAAGTAACTGGATCTAAACAGGATCTGTCGACGGAATAGAGGTTATGTAACGTTCGGGACACACTACCATATCCCTTGTATCTTTATTCGTTTTTTCGTTTCTTTGGAAATTTCCTGATTAAAGAGTTCATGGATTCGACACCGGGATATAATTGCTAATTATTTCCCGTAGAAGATCATTTCTTCGTACTCAAAACGACTGACCTCCAATAACTTCATGTCTGATTACCCGAGTGAATTGAGGTAGACTCAGGTTTAACATCATGCGCGCATCAACATTGAACTTCCCGAAATATGGCTGAAATATGTTATTATATCCACGCTACCATATAAGGTATAGGTCATCCTTAATATTTGGTGACCTTAGTTTACCAACACTTGGTCGGATCGAAAAAAACCAAGCTATAAACAAAATAAGAATGAATGCTTAAAAAGGCACAACAAAATTTCCTTCGTGTGAATGTTATAATGTTAAAATACTATACAAAAGATATAGGAGATGGGCCCGGTTACTAAGGGGACCCCGGCCCGGGGCCCCCGACGGTAGTCTGACCCCTCTTTGGCCGAATCCTGGCTACGCCACTGTGTTCTGAGACTCTATATCAGCCACCCTGGGACCCCTAAGCCTAGCTGGGGCCCTGAGCTAATCTGGGTACCGCTGTGCTTAACTGGGGCCTCTGATCTGGTATGGGGGCCCTGAACTGTTCTAGCATCATTGAGCTAAGCTGGGATCCGTGAGCTTGAACAAGTCCCTTGAGCTGTTTTGAGACCCTACATAAGTCGACCTAAGGACCTCCGAGCTGAACCGGGCCCCTAACCTAATCTGGCACCCTGTGCGAATCTGGAACTCCCCTGTGATGAGCTTCTAGGGGTCCTGTGCTTATGTAGGGTCCCTTGATAAGCTGGTCCCGAGGCTAATGCACTGGTCTAGGCCCTTGAGCTGACTGATCTGGGTTCCTGAGCCATGGTCTGGACCTTGGGGCCCTCCAAGATAATTTAGCGGTCCCTGGGCGGCATAGGCATAGGAACCGGGGGTCAGGGAGATACTGACCCCCCCTCCCTTTTGAGGTGGGCCTTCGCAACGAATATACAACTATCAGCAACTGTAATATAGAACAAGAAACCCAAACGGGCCCGATAGCTTGTCAGGGAACGTTCATGTTCGGTAGTACGCTGCCTGCAAGCCCCTGGAGGAGGAGCGCTTCGTAAAAAAGTCAAGGCACCTACTACCCGAGTGTTTCCAAATGAGTCCCGAGAACTGGGCCCAATCAAACTCCATCCCAATCCCAACACAAAATATGAATCGGACACGGACCCCGCACCAAATGCCGAGCAACAGTCGTCACTGAGCCATCGAAAGGCGCGACGTCTTTCGATGCCAGGGTTATATGGCGTCGCCAACTCTTTCCCTGTTGGAGGGGTTTCTTGGGAGTCAAATTGCTCCTTGCACAAGGAATCTGCTGTGCCTTAAACCCGAGTTGGTCGCGTGGAAAGCAAGGTTGCTAACCACTATAACACCATGCCCACACCTCCTCGGCATCACAAAGCTGGCCATCAAGTACCCACATTGCACTTGCAGTCATGCTGGAACTCTGCATTTTAGGCATCGAAATATAGCTAGGCGTATTTATTGTGATCAGGCTTCACCTAAATCAATCTCTAATGATGGCAAGAAGAGATCTGTAATAACCTAAATAAATGTTCCCATTTTCGTCATTGAATGGGCAAATACAAGTTGATTAGGCATAGCGAAGTGAGGCTATTTGGTATCAAAGCATTGTCTGTAGTTTTCTAAACAGTTCTTAATTTTGTAAATGTGATAAAAAGGGCCTAAACATCTGTAAATATAAAAAACGCGTTCGTGGTAAAAATTATTGAAATCTTCCAAAAAAGCATAAAAATGTATTTTGCATTTGAAATGGGTCTTGGTAAAAACCAAAAATGTTTTTTTGGCGTTTTACTATGATTTATTAGATCATAATAGGTACAACTCGAAATCATAGGGCAAAATTTAATTTCTCAATTTTCCATATATTGACATCCTTGTGTGCATGCGTGCCTTATTGACACCAAACGAGCTAATTTTTTTATTTATAATTATGGGCCCCCGTGGACTGGGGCCCCCTTGAGGTGGGCCCCCTCTAAGGTTGGCCCCCCACTTTTCAAACCGTTCCTACGCCCCTGCTGGCAATGCTTCAGCTAATCTTAAGTTATCATCTGAAACATTGATACCATGACTTTCTTACAAAGACATAATAACCCTACTACAGGAATCGATACAGGTGTAAATTCTGCGAACATAACATCGCTGAAAATTTACTTTTGACCGACAAAAACGCACTTCGTCCGGAGCACCGTAGGCGGCTGCCCGAAACAGCTGCTGAAGAGTATCAGCTGGCTTCTTCGTTGGCTTCCGGTATCAGCTGGTCATGACCAGAGCCCAAAGGCATCTAATGCCATGGTTCTGGAGCTATCGGGATGTATCAATTTGCCCCTGTAACAAAACTCCCCCTCCTCACCTACCTATTTAAGTGCTTGTTGTCAATTCCACTGCTTGTTAGTTCGCCCTGTTCGTAAAATTCCACCCACGGCATAATGACTTAAATAGTTGTACATACGAAAGCGGGGCATCATTTGAAACAAATAAAGCTGGCTGGCGTAGGATTTTTTCTCGAAAATGTTCCTTTCCCGAAAGTTGGGAGGTGGCAATACCCCCACGTCCATAAAGTCAGGGAAGCCCCCCGTTCCCATGTCCTTGAGCTGGAGTCAGTGGCAGATCCAAGGGGGGGGCAAAAAAGGCATTTGCCCCCCAAACGGAAAAACTCGGAGAAAAACTATGTTTTTGCCCCCCCCCCCCAAAGTGATCGACCTCCTTTTTTCCCCGACTCCTTTTTAGTTTCTAGGCAAGATTTTGGTGCTTCAACTCTCGGCTTCAAAACAGAACCAGTTATGTTTTGAGTAAATATTGGGCCTTCGACTGCAAAAAGTATCTTGAGCCCATATTTTTCTTCCCGTTACGTTTTGTTTTTGCTCTTAGCCTCAAATACCCCAAAATTCTACCGGCAAGGGATATTGTAGCGCAGCTTTTGCGGCATGACGTTTTTTTCTTTCTTTTTTTGCTTTTCGACTTTTGGCTTTAGCTTACCCCTCCCAAACCCAGCAGCTAGATCCGCCACTGGCTGGAGTCCTGCATGCGCTCCCACTGACATGAAGCCTGCGCGACAGCTGCCGGCTACGACGCCACTGCCTGATGCGGCCTGCTGCGACGCATCCGACGCCGCTGACGTCACACACAAAATGGCGGGCTGGCTATTCAGTGTCAGTGGGCCGGCTGTCGGCCGGGGCACGGGGATGTTCTCTGTCGCTGTCGCTGCCCGCTGGTGGGTCCCAGTTGGCGGCCGGGGCTCGAGGATGTTCGCTGTCGCTGTCGCCGGTGGGAGAGATGTTCTCTGTCGCTGTCGCTGCCCGCCGGTGGGCCCCAGCTGGCGGCCGGGGAGGGGGATGTTCTCTTTCGCTGTCGCCGGTGGGAGGGATGTTCTCTGTCGCTGTCGCCGGTGGGCCCCAGCTGGTGGCCGGGGAGGGGGATGTTCTCTGTCGCTGTCGCCGGTGGGAGGGATGTTCTCTGTCGATGTCGCCGGTGGGCCCTAGCTGGCGGCCGGTGGGAGGGATAGTCTCTGTCGCTGTCGCCGGTGGGAGGGATGTTCTCTGTCGCTGTCGCCGGTGGGAGGGATGTTCTCTGTCGCTGTCGTCGGTGGGAGGGATGTTCTCTGTCGCTGTCGCCGGTGGGAGGGGTGTTCTCTGTCGCTCTCGCCGGTGGGCCACAGCTGGCAGCTGTAAAGCTTCACTAAAGTTGGTGTAACATGACGCTTGAACAATATGCTAGAAAAAGAGGCTCAGTGTCTCCTCCTTCCTACTGGGCAAGGGTTAGCTAGATGAACTGTTGCGTGCCCTTGTTAATGACGCGGAAAAATTCACTGGTTTTTGCTGCTTTGATTGACACGCACCCCGCTGGGGTCCCTGGCATGACGCGCCCCGCTGGGGGACGTTTTTCGCCCCCCCTCCGTATCTCACTTCCCACGAAAGTAACGACAAATTGAGGGCGACGTTCGAAAGCTCTTGACACGACCAATATATTCTATACGAATAATTTTTATGTCAGGTCAATATTGAGGTCAGCATATGTCAAAGAAGGCTCCATAGGCTTACAACAGAGCAGTGTACGTTTCTCTCTTCATATCTGTCCTCAGATGAGATAGAGCAAATCTTTATACATCATTGGATTCCTCTCATCGCGGCAAATTGAATGATGTATAATATGATCTTGCTAGGTCAAATAATGAAAATTACCTGACCTCGAACTAGTTCAGGGTCACAGAGCTACCTGGTATAGTCATGCTGCATATCAATCGACTCCTCGTGACAATATAAGCACAATGCAAGCAAAATGGGAGTTTTATCACAATTTAGTGAGGAGTTATTGGCAAAACAATCACTCTATGCTCCTGTGACCTGACATGACCTTTGAGAGGTCAGATGCTCAAAAACTCAACTGGTTGGTCAAGATCGTGGTAAGAATAGACGGTTTGAGGATTTTTGCTTCATCTATCTAGTGTTTACTGAAAACGAGCCCATTCTATTTTTCACCATAAACTTATAATGGGGTGACCAAAAAATTGACCCCACCTTAGGTCAACAACATCAAAATTCCGAGATAGCAGATTTGTAGACCCTAATGACCTTATCATATTGTGAAAGTTTCGAACTGAACGGTTCGCTGATGTTTCCTGGCCGCCGCTTCAAACTCGAGATTTTAGGTTTTGAGGTCCGGTCACTTGACCTTGAATAGCTCCTTGACCTGACATGACCTTAATTAAAAAATGTGGTCGATGTGTAAAATTAATCAGGGATAACGCACCGTAAGTTTCGTTGTTCTGCATCTCTTCGTTTTTGCGTAATCTGGGGAAAACCAGGAGGGGAGGGGGCGAATTTCGCCCCTCCCCACCCAGCGGGGCGCGTGTTAAGGCATGTGCTCAATATGAGGTGTTTTATTCAAAATAGCCTGAGGGGATACGAATTAGTGGCACATCGCCTTCATTTTATGCCATTATCTCAAAAAGCTACACAGTGCCCATTTTAATCTTTCTTTAACTTTTGACCGAAATGTTGAGACACGTCCTATGAAAATGACGAAAATCGAAAATCTGAGCATGATCATATTTCACATTTTCTGATCTGACCTCGCGAGGTCAAAGATAATGTTGAGGCCACCAAATAATAGTGATTTTATCCACATGAGGCAGATATTATTGCATCTTACAAACCTAATTTAATATGGTTCCCTTGTTCCTAACTAAAATCTACCGAAACTTTGATCCTGCAATGCTCAGAAAATTTATTGATCTTTTGCAAACTCTAAAGTCGACCCCAAATGTCACCCAATGAATCAAGGAGCTAAAAAACCAACCACAAGCCTTCCGAATTTCCTCAAAACTGAAAGGAGTCGGTCGCAATAATGTCCTTTTCCGTGCCATTTCGCGGGACCGACCTCAAAGTCGAAGCACTGTGAGGCCTCGGTCGGCCAGCTGGTGGCTTACTTTCATGCTCGGCTTTTCCTCTGGGTCGGCCAGCGGACGGACAGCTGGTCAGGCGTCAAAACCAGAGCTCCGCTGTTAACCTCGTTCAAAAAGTGACTGAGTTTGGTGTGCTATCACTACTTCCATCGTAAGGATAGACTCGCCGTCTACTCTGGGAGAAGATTTGAAGATGATCGGTGAAACGGCTCTTACGGTGTTTCTGTTCTGATTTTTCTGAGTTGTATGTCTCCTAAAAGACTTTTTTCGAATGTGTGATCAAGAAACTGACCCCAGTACGTCCTGGTTTGGTGCAGCAGAAGATTGCCCAGCTGCAACAACCAAGAGAGACCAGCCCATCGAAAAGACGCCGACCAACAGACCGAGGGGACTCCTCCAACATGTGTAAGGTGAAAGAGCTGACCGTAGAACAGCTAGAACAGTTTTCTCTAAATAAAGAAGAGCTTAAAGAGATAGCGAGTGCGATGAAAACCGACCTGTCGTCACTTCAAAAACACACTAACAAGATAGATGCAGAAATGGAAGTTTTAAAGAAATAGCTAGATGTCAGCTGATGTCAGCAAGAAATAGCTACAAATAGCTCATGTCAGAACTGCAGAAAAAATTCAGAAGACTGAGCTGCCTACGAGTCATCTCCAAGCTGCCAACATTCATTTTATCCGGTCCAGCAACGCAGATAAGGGCGATGTGCATGCGCATTGCGGCCCGGCCAGTCCCTAGCCGGGCCGGCGCGGGGTCGACCGTCTCAACCGGGTCACTGGTCTCAGAGGCGTCGGCGCCTGCGGCAGCGGACGGCACCCCGGAGTCAGCTGATCGCAGCATGTTAGAGACCGCTCGAACATCTGCCGTCGGCACGCGCCAACAGGATAGGAAAGCGAGCAACGCGGAGACGGCGGTCACTGGCATTGGAGGTAACTCCGCGGCGGAGCTTCTGAACTCCGCGTTTCCCGACGGGCACGTTCAGACATCAATAAGGCGCATCGAGGCTAGGCCACACAATCTGGTGCTAGTTCGTGAGATCGTGGTGACGTGCATCACCAACGCCGACCGTCGAGTAGAAGATGGCGGATCGCCAGTGTTACAGCACTGCTAATTTACCTGCTTACCTGATTGCCTGTCTGCCTGCCTGCAATCGGACAGTGGTTGATTTTTTACCCAAACTTCTTTATGTCCGATGTGTCGACGATTTTGAGTGGAATCCTTGCACTACCCAGTGCAGGGGCGTAGCCAGGATTTCGCTCAGGGGGGGGGTGGCGCCCCGAAAAGGGCCCCTGCGACAACACCAAAAGGGCCCTGATGGGTAAAAAGTTCCCTGCTTGTTACAGAGTCGTGCCATCAGGAGGGCCCTTCGGGCCCTCGGTGGGGGGGGTAGCTGTCCCTGCCACCGCCCCTTGGCTACGCCCCTGACCCAGTGCACGCGACGTATCTCCTTCGCGTACCTGCGGTAACTGCCTGGCCAGTCTGAGTTATAGTTCTACGTTCAAAGTATGTCCAGCGGAGGTACACAATACTTTGCGAGTGAAAATGTTTTTCTTAACTTCGGTTTCCAACACACGGTAACATTGGCAGATCCAAGGGGGCCAAAAGGGCATTGGCCCCCTTCAAAGCCCAAAATAGTATCTTTTGGCCCCCAAAATGACCAAATTATAGCTGTTTTCCTTTAGAATACTGCTCTTGCGATTTTTCTCAATTTAGCCTCCCTAAAAGCTGCTCCTAGATCCACCAATGCACGGTAAAAGCATTGTTCCCAAAGGCATCATTCTAAATGGTTCAATAAAGTGCTGCCAAACAGCTTCGAACACGAGACCTATTGCGCGCTAAACTCGCCCTCTACCAGTCGTGCATCTGTGATGCGAGCGCGATGTCCGCCCGGGAAACGAAGGATCGATTGTATTGTGACATTGTGTAGGTTTTTCGTCTCCTTCGGGAAGGTTTCTATGAGAATCGCAAAACCAGCCCTGGAACCCAGTAGAAGATTGATTAGCATTTCAGACGATCCATCTTGTATTACTGGAGCCCTCTAAGCTTTCTAGGTGAAGACCGTCTAAAATGATCAATTTAACCTGTGATATCAGTGGAACAGAGGGTTTTCCATGCCCGTGCTGCTTACTAACTTGGAAAGGGACTGAAACAGCTTAAGAACGAGCTTCTTGTGAGCTAATCCATGTCATTTATGGTTATTTATACCAACGAGTGCACCGCGGGGTTTGGAAAATATATGTCTCAGCTTTTCGAGAACTTTAAAGCGTCCGTGAAGCAGAATAAAAATGATCAGGTCTTTATTCGAAAACAGCTGGTCCAAATTTCGTAGAAACAGGTGTGTCTCACGTCAAGGGGAGGTTTGGCAAAGGGACCCTCCATTATACGCTCAATGGTGGCATCTTGAAAAATTGCCGCCTTCCTGAAATTTCAGGCCGGTAACGGGTTTCATCAGAGCATAAACCCCCTCCCGAACCGGAACATGTATGCCAAGTTTGTTGCTTGTATCCAGAATAGCTCCACTATTCGGTGAACATCTAGCGTAGGTAAACAACACTTGTATCGGCACACATTTTTAGGTCAAACAATGACTTCAATAGCTGTGGAGCTTGCCCGAGGTCCTACCCTTTGCGCACGCTCTAAGGGCCGACTAAAACCGGGCAATATGAACATGCCGAGTGGTGAAGCACAGGCTGCCGGAGCCCTCTCCAACGCCCTTGTTTTGGCCAGTCCAGCTACTAATCCTCCTCTGTGGTCGTTGCTCTGCATTATCTGCGCCGTAACCGGCCATCAATTTACCGCGAAATGACCAGTTTGGTTGTAAACGCCAGAATTGGATATGAATATTAGAGCGGACTGCGTTGTTATTGGGCTGGACGAGGCTCTCCGGCTTTCAATTACGCGACGGCCGGATAAAAGCCAATGATGGCCAACTGCCCGCCGACACGCCATTGCACTCGTGTGCCTCGGAACGGGCTGCTTAGGATCATTTCAGGCCTTCATGTTCCGTGGTTATGATCCTACTTGGTTTCAATGTGACTACTTGCAGATTGTTAAGGTTTTTAACGACAGCTACTGTTTGCTTAGCTCAATGCACTTTTGTCACGCCAAAGGCCGGCTTATCATGTCTGAAAAATCCAGTTTCCGGAAATTGCGTTAAAAAATCCCAATCCACATTGCACGCGTTCTGATTCGTAACATAGGTACGTACAAATAAGCATAGTGTAAGAACAGGGGGCATGTCCCCCAATGCTCCGATTAGGAGGCCAGCCCATGGAACAATCTCCAATGGAACTATCCCCATGGAGCTATCCCCTCCATGGAACTATTCCCCATGGAACTATTCCCCGAGCCATATCTCGCGCGGTGTAAGGTAACTGCAGGCCTGTAATGCATGACTGCTCACATATGACGTCAGCGACCGAAGGGGAGGAGGTCTGGCATTTCTGACTTTCTCAGACGAAGAGGGAGAGGGGTTTGGCTTTTACTCGGAAGGGGGAGTCATCGGCTGTCGTGACATTTATTGAACAAAAATTGCAGACCCAGAGCACTTCAAGAGCGGGCACTTCAAAACATAAGTAGGGGAGACCAGGGCAAAGCGGACAGCGGGACAAGGCGGAAAAAGCCGAAGAGCTCTCTGCAGAGCGCTGTTATCTGCCATTAATGTGTGTCATACTGAGCGTTGCTTGGCAACGCATGCTGCACATCTTCGTCAGCTGTCTCCTCATTTCACTTCCAGCGCGGTGGAGAAAGGTAGGCTTTTTGGGCTGTTAGCTGGCTTTTGCGCTACACTTTGTGGCCTACAGAACTCCATCCGAGCAGCATGGATTTTATTTTATTGAACAGCTGGAAACAAGCACGGGTCCCATGATTGCTTAGAAAAAAACCTCGCCTCGATTTGTGACTCTTGTGATGACTGGTCTCCCATTCTTTTAGACTATGGGTGCATGGGGCACGGTGAACCGGGGCAAAGTGGAATCCGTCCACTTTGCCCCATGAATGGAACGAGGGACGTAGCCCAGAGAAATAACAAATTGTGACCATGCCGCATAGGCGACGAAACCGGGGGGGAGCAGGAGGGCCACTGGTCCCCCACTTTTCTGTGGAAAGCCCCCACAACGGATGAAAAATATTAACAACTGTAATAGAAAATAAGAAACCCAAACCGGCCCGAAAGCTTGTCTGAGAAACCTCTTAAGCTAGTCTGGGCCCATGCGCTGATCTAAGGTCCTATGAGTCAATCTTGAGAGCAAGGAGGGGTCATTACAGAAGAAGTTGTCTATTAGTGTTTCAGAGCTTGAAGTTATTCTGGTTGGAACTGAGATGCACGGGAAGTATCCTGATGAAGCTAAGGTATTGAGGAAATAGTTTGGAGGTTCCAGAGTGTCAGCCTTCAAAATATCAAAGTTGTAGTCACCTCCCATGATGCAAACTTTTTTCTCCTTAGCTATAATATCCAGTGTGGATTCCAAATAATCAATGAAGAGCGCTGAGGGGTAAGAGGGAGATCTATATAGGGCACCTATGATTATGTGAAAAGATAGAGGTTTAGTGACTTCCAAAAAGACAGATTGATGACTGATAGAAGTGGACTCCAGATCGTTTCTCCTGCTGTAAGATAGGGAATTGCTTATATAGATTCCAGCCCCTTTACCCTTAAATCATTCGCACCTGACCACCCGCCCCGTACGGACGTGCGCCGCTGTGCTCCGGGATTATTTGTGTGCGTGCCTGTTGAAGCTTCAAGTTCGTGATCTAGGTGTAGAACGTATTAGTTTTTGTTGTTCTTTAAATTCGATTAAATTATTTTTGCTGCTTAGTTACTTGAGGTTTCCTGAATTTTGAATTCTTCTTAATTTATCCAAAATATAACTTAGTGTTTATTAGTCTTCCTGAATAGAGGTGCCACGCCCTCAACTTTCGCGCTTTTTTTCTCTAACGGACTTTTTGATAAAACTTGATTTCACTTCTTAAATAATTATTTGTATCAAATTATTATATTTTGCTTTAATCTTTAATAGTGCATTCGGCATTTGATTAAGTTGATACATTTTCCATTCCCTACACTCCTGGGTGAGTGCAGAGTAGTGCGCCAAATAGGTCTCCATTGAGGCTATTCTTTATTTGTCTATATTTTCGAATACTTATTGTTGGAAATACCACGGTGGGAAATACCAGGGAGAATAAAAAGGTAGGTAGGTAATACATTTGTATATCGTCTTGATTTGTAGTTGAGGTGCTTGGGCAGTTACTCAAAATGGGGTCGGACATGGATAGCCTTGAGGCTAAAATTGCTAAATTGGTTAGTGATGCAACTAGTTCACTTCAAGCAAAACTAGAAGGTCTTGAACTGGAAGCTGCTAAGGTTCGTAAGTTAGAATCTAAGATAACAGAATTGGAGGAAAAAGCATCACGTGTGGATAAGCTGGAACAGAGAATAGTCCAACTTGAGAGAACTGTCGAAGAAGGGGAACAGTATAGTAGAAAGGCGGACCTTATCCTAAGTGGAGATGGGCTTCCCTTGCCTCGAGAGGGAAGCTTTGAAACCCCAGAGCAGTCCAGAGCCACAGCCAGCTCAATCATCAAGGATAAGTTAGGGGTAGAACTTAAGGGGACCATTGCTGCTTGTCACAGATTAAAAAACAAAAAGAGAATGCTAGTTCGATTTGTAGACCTGGATGACCGAAATGCTGTCTACCAGGCTCGATTCCAGAGTGTGGATGACAGATCTAAAGTGATCATTCATGAGAACCTCACCCAACCACGAGCAGCCATGGTTCGGTTCCTGGGCCAACTCCGCAAGGACAATAGGATAAAAAACTACTACACTCGTAATGGTAGTATATATGCACGTGATTCAGATTGCAAAAAGTATGAGCTCATTGAGCCATGGATGTCTGAAGAACAGGTGCTGAGAGTCTGTGCAGATGCTGATGTGAAACAAATGCCTAACACTAATGAGTCACATGATCCACTTATGAGGTCCCAGTCTCTACGTGACCTGCCTCCAGGCCATGTAGCTAGTAGAACAGCCAACCTGTCTGATTATGTTGTAACATCAGGCCGACGCACCCGCCAGAGAGGCAGGTACTAGATTGGATGCCAATTTGTGAGCAAACTTTCAATTGATTTTTTTATAGCCTTCTGACTTCTTGCAGAAAATGTTTACCTTACTTTGTGGTCCATAATATTCTTGTTAACCATCATTGAAATTATTCTCAATACAACAAAGGTAATTGAAACACATAGCCAGCCAGATCATAGCAAAAATTTGAACCTCTATACCAACTTATCCCAGTTGTAGGTGTCATCATATCTGTTCCTACATACATGTACCTATATACATATCGTCGTACATGTAGGTGCTATTTGTACCTGCTGAGGAATTTCTAGCTGAAGTTATTGGCAAGGAACACAACAGGCTCACCTCCAACTGGCTCCATAAAACAATCTTTGTAAAAATAATTTGTATAAAAAAATAATAAAATACATGTTACCTGCAAGGGCAATGATTGTCATTTATCTGTGATAATGTGTACTGTACTGTTTGCCTTGCCTATGTCTTTTCTGCCTGGGTTGTTGGGTTGTGGGGGGTTGTTCTGTGCTTATGTCTTTTTCTGCCTGGGTTGTTGGTTCGTGGGGGTTGTTCTGGATGGTGGTGATCGGGCGCACGAGCTGATTGTAAAAAATTAGTCTGCATTCTGATACTGGACTGGCATAGGTAATTCACTTCACCATCCTTGTAAAACCTTGATAACCACATTCCTCTATCCTTTGGCAATTGTTCAAAGGCAATTTACTGCTGCACGTTTGCTGTGATCTCTGCCTGGGCGCTGGTAGATATGGGAGCGCGCCCTGGGCGGTGCCAATGTACATAAAATATATACATTGTTACACATAAAATGCCACTGGGTGTTGGGAGTGGTCAGGGTGCCTGGGTGTTGTGACACTGCCTCAGCAGCTTTTAAACCATGAATGAGTGCCTGGCACCAAGCCCTTGGGCTGTTTTAACTTTTTTTTGTGTGAGTGAGTGCTGGGGCACCTTGCCTACGGGCTGTTTTAACACGTTTTAATCGTTATGGGCTATGATTGATTATCACAACACCCTTGTGCCTTGGTCCGCTACCCTGAACTCATGCCTTCCCTGATGGAAGATGGATGCTACCATCCATTATGGTGCAGGATGGCTGATCGGGACATTGCCTGGTCTCTGATAAAGGGACTGACTCTGACCACAACATGAAGTTGATGGGATACTTTGGTACGGCCCAGGATGATGTGCCTTGTCCCCCCAGTGGGTAGCCTGCAGGTAATGCAAAGAAAAAAAATTGTTTTCCCATATACTAGCTTGCCCAGCATCTTACCTGTACCTATTACCTGTTCCTTCCTGTAACTACTCACCTTCACACCTCCTCCTATTTTGCTCCAAGTACAGTGACGTAGCCAGGAACCTTACTCAATGTGGATTATTCTGAGTGCTTATATGAGTGCACAGAAATGCAGACAGTGGCTTGCGTCGGGTTGCTACCTTCCGGGGCGGCCTCCTGGGGGCTTGCGGCTCGGGTTGGGGGAGATGTCGGCCGGGAGAATGGCTACACTGTATGTACCATAAAATATTAATGCTTCATATTAATTTATCCCATCCCCACAACACTGAGAAAAATTCTGGTAACTTAAGATAAATGCTCTTGAAGAATAATAGATCTGGCTGGATAAGTTTGTGTCAAATTATACAATTTTTAATCCCTTTTTTTACCAAGCCAATGGCTTGGTCAAATTAGACAATTTTGCTACCTGCCCAAGCACCTTAGATTTCACTGTCCCATCGTTTTTTTTTTTTAATTTTTTAGTTCCTTCTCATTCCTTTTCTAAATTTAATTAATTAACATCTGTTTAGATACATCATCTTGTTCGATTTTGATGTTTCCTTCTTTTCAACTTCTGGAACAATTGTCCCTGAATACTATTATAGATGAAAATAATGATGACTCTGGCTTGCTTACGGAAAGGGAAGACACATTAACTAATTGTAGCTATGTATCCCCCATAAATATACCATCACAATCTCAAAATTTCACAACCAAAACAGCTCTCAACCTACTCCACTATAATATCAGAAGCATTGTTCGTAAAAGCCAATCTTTCAAAGACTTTATATTTAATACAAACATCCCTTTCTCATGTATACTGCTCAGCGAAACGTGGCTCAATGATGACTCTACACCAATTACAATCCCTGGCTACTCTTCTAATAACAAAATGAGAAAAAAATAGAACAGGGGGTGGGGTTGGTATTTATATCAGTAATCTGCTTGACCACAAACTACGTGACGATTTATGCTTCCAGGACTCAAGTACTGAATGTATATTTGCTGAATTGAGACTAGAAAAATGCAAGAATGTAATATTAGGCTGTATCTATAGAGCACCGGATATCAATTTCCAAACTTTTTTGAATGACCTTCAGAAAATACTTGATAAAGCAACTGTCGAAGGTAAAACAATAATCATAGGGGGAGATTTTAATGTAAACCTTGTGAGATTCGATGAAACCAGGGATGCAAAACAATTGATGGACTTGATGATGTCATATAATATGTTTCCAACAATAAGCAAGCCAACAAGGATATGTCAAACCACAAATTCTCTCATCGACTGTTTTTTTACCAATTTTTCTGGTAAAGCCTATTCTCATGTTATAGTTGAACTAGATTTGTCCGACCACTTTCCAATATTACTTTCACTTGAATGTAAACAACAGGCTGTGCCGGAACAATCAAACCTGAGGCAGTTCAGAGACATATGCCCAAATCAAATCAATAGATTTAATCAATTTCTTGCAACCTCATTTGAAAACTTTCTTCAAATAACTGATCCCAATGAAGCTGTGACAGTCTTTTGCAACGTCATTGGAAAGAACATAGATTCATTTTTTCCCATTAAAACGAAAAACCGAAAGAAAGATCCAATTAAACCTTGGATAACTAAAGCTATACTTACCTCTATTAATGAAAAGAACAGACTCTATGATCAATATCTTGGCACTAAACTACAACAAGACTTTGATATATTCAAACAATACAGAAATAGGCTCCTAAAAATCATTAAAGCATCAAAAAAACACTATTATCAACAAAAGATTAGGCAAGCTACGGGAGACATGAAGCGCACCTGGACTACAATGAATGAAATTATCGGTAACCAAAAGAATATGAGCTATCGTATTAAATCGTTAAATTATGAGGGGGTTACTCTGGAAACTAACCAAGAAATAGCTGATAAACTGAATGATTTTTTCACGTCCATAGGACCAAAATTGAATGAATCAATCCCTAATTGTAGTATTGACCCTACACTGGCCGTGGCTAATCGTGATGACTCATGTTTCCTTTACCCTATTAGCCCCGAAGAATTGAAAAAAATTATTCTTGGATTCAAACCTTCGGGCAACAACCTCCAATGCCTTACACCCAAAATTCTTAGATTGATTAGCCCTAGTGCAATTATACCGCTCACCCATATAGTAAATCTTTGTTTTGCCTCGGGATTATTTCCCGACATGCTTAAAGTTTCAACGGTTACCCCCATCTTTAAAAGTGGATCCCGTGAGGCGCCCGGGAATTATCGGCCTATTTCTGTTCTGCCCCTCTTATCTAAGCTAATTGAAAAATGTATTTTCCTACGGTTAATGCACTACATTGAAGATCAGAATATTTTAAGTGACAATCAATATGGCTTTAGAACCAAACATTCTACCGAACATGCACTCCTAAATTTTCTTGACTTTGTAAATACTGAAAAAGATTTGGGTAACCATGTTATTGGAATATATCTAGACATAAAAAAAGCTTTTGATTGCGTTAACTACAGTATTCTCTTCCGGAAACTTGAGAAATATGGCATTCGGGGCACTCCGCTAGAGTTAATAAAAAGTTACCTAACGAATCGCTATCAGAGAGTGAAAATAAAAGACCCCAACGGAGAAGAAATTTATTCAGAACTAAGAGCAATAATGTGCGGTGTGCCCCAGGGGAGTGTTTTAGGCCCCCTTCTATTCATACTATACGTAAATGATTTGCAGAAAGCTTCTGATGTGTTTAGGTTAATAACTTTTGCAGACGATACAAATATGTTCTTGTCTGGCCCAGATCTTGACCAACTCTGTCATACAGCTAATTTTGAACTAAATAAAGTTAAGGATTGGTTTATAAGCAACAAACTTAGTCTAAACATTTCCAAAACTAGCTACCAAATTTATTCTAATAGAAATTGTAACCTAACCGAGACCTTAATGATTGATAACAAACCTATATCTAGGGAAAAGACAGTTAGGTTTTTGGGTGTTATGGTGGATGAGAGCCTAACATTTAAAGAACATGTAAATTACATTTGTAAAAAAATCTCTGTTGGAATTGGATTCATGTTTCGAGGTAAAAATATATTGGAACTGCCACAATACAAAAACTTATATAATACATTACTCCTACCTCACCTCACCTACTGCAATCTTGTATGGAGTATAACGTTTAACTCACACCTGCGCAAATTATCACTCCTCCAGAAACGAGCTGCGAGAGTTATGCTTGGCCTGGGATATAACGACCCCGTTTCTCATAGATTTGATGAACTTAAAATAAAAACCATCACTCAACTTAGGGACCGAAAAAGTATGCTACTCATTTATAAAATAAGAAATAATCTAGTTCCACAACAGATTCATCACCTGGTGGATTGGATACCACAGGCATTGAACAATTATAATACTCGCAGCAACAATATACTTGTAATCCCTTTTTCTAGGACAGTAAATAAACAACTCACTTTCCGCATACATGCCTCGAAACTTTGCAACCAAGTTAATAATGTACACAGGATTAGATTTGACGTACCCATATCAACATTCAAAAGACAAATAGCTGAAGCTATATAAATAGTCGGCACAGTCTGTTCTCGTGTTAATTTTAAAATTTCCACAATCGACCTCAATGGGGTTGACGCCGGTGGGGTTGGCGCCCCGGCGCCCGCCCCGCTGGGGTGGGTGCCGGGGAGCCGGAATGCTGTACTGTGTATGTATTTGGTATGTGCCCCGGTGCCCTCCCGGATGGGGTGGGCGCCGGGGAGTTGAATCGTTGTGCTGTGTGTGTGTGTCCTTCAGGTGCCCCGGCGCCCGCCCCATTGGGGTGGGCGCCGGGGAGCTGGAATGTTGTGCTGTGTAGATGTGCATCGAATGTGACATGTGCTGTTTGGTATGTGTGGTAGGTGGAGCTGAATTGCTGTGCTGTGTGTGTCTGTGCCTCGCATCCAGATGGACTATCAGACTATCCGTGTTGAGCTGTAGCATATGTTCAAATATGCCTAATATAGTAAATTTAGAATAAGACATCCTACTAAGAAAATCTATAAGAAGGACTCTCTAGCTAAATACCCAGTCCGGTGGAGCTGAGCGACAGATTCTAGTCTTGCTCTCCTCCATGGGGACTTGATCCATCGTATTGTCTTAAAAGAGCCCTTCAGGGAATTCAATAAATTCAGTGAAATACTGTGAGCAAATGTCCAAGTGCGGTATCGGTCTATATGTGCGAATGATGTGGGCGTATGGGTGGTTAGGACGGGTGGGTGTTTCTGTGTGTCTAACCTGGGGCTGTTTGGGGTGTGTGTCGACGACTGTGCAGGTGTGTTGTGTGTTCGAATGAGTGAACACTTGCTGGGGAGGGATTTTGTTTCTCTCCCCTCCCCGCGCCCTGCTCCGCCACACTGTGGCGGTGCGGGGCGTGGGGGGTCACTAGTCTGTTTCAGATATTGTGCGGAGATCTCAAGATACTTATTCTGAAGATTCGCATGAAGATTTTGATATCCTATTCAAGAATAACGAGCTTAGCTATTTGAGGCAATTTGCCCTTCCAAGTGTTGTTTCGTCACTAAACTTTTTTGCATAATTCGCCGCGGCCATTGAACATGAAAACGACTGAGGAATTATCAAGTCCAGGAGCCACGTGTGATTCGTGTGAATGGCCGTTAGCCGCGTGCTACCGTCCGTCCGGCACCGCATCTGACTGGAGCACCACTTCCGACCTGAGCACCGCATCCGACCCGAGCGCGGCACCTGACCTGAGCGAGGATGTGACCATGCATGTTTGGGGGCCGTGGCTGTGTTTGCCGGCGGTCCGTGCTGATGCAGCCGGACGTCACTGTGTTCGTGAGGGCTTCCTTGCCCATTGCTCGGTGTGTGCCCGGTATTTTTTGCCCGGGTGTGCGTCGTGACATTTTTTTGTCTGACTGTTGCGACCGCAGCGGCATGGCTGGGCCGTGGTGATGTGAGGAGGTTGCGATTAGTAAACATTGCGATGGCTGGCAGTATGACCGCGGAATTCAATATCCGGTGAAGTTGGTTGAGTTACTGTATGACGGGTGCATGTGTATGTGCATGTGGATGCGATGGATGGTACTTTCCGATATTATGTTCAAGTGAATGTAAAGTGCCATCATATAGAGGGCTCTCACAAACTTCGTGGTGGCTAGCCGTGCACTTGCTCCGGTTGGACGGTCGTGGTTGGTTGGTTGGGGGACTGTGTGCTGAGTTTTGAAGTGTGGATGCTCTGTGTGCAGTGTGATGATTGAGAGCATGTGCGGCAGTTTGTACTGGAAAAGGGGATGGGAGTGGGGAAAGGGAGGGGGTAGCGAAGGGATATATATTGGACTGTGGGCAAGGGATGGTGGATGGGAGGCATGTGCCCAATTGTCGATTGTATTTTAAGTGTGCACTTGAAGCTATGTGTATGTGTAAATATACCCCCGGTGGAAACCGCGGCGACAACAATCTCCGGGGGGTCGCTGAACTAACCTATGATGCCCTATTAGCTAATCTGGGGCCCATTTTGCTGAACTGAGGGCCCTAGAGCTAGTTGGGACCTCTAAACCGTTCTAAGTTATCTAAGTTGAGCTGAGAGCTGTGAACTTGAATGGGTTCCTTGAGCTGGTCAAAGGCCTAATATCAATTTACCGTGGGGGCTCTGAGCCGAGGTGTTCCCCCCAAAGCTAACCTGGCCCATGAGCTAATCTGGGGCCCCCTGTGCTGAAATAGGGGCGAGCTTAGCTGGTCTGGCCCCTGCACAGTTATGGGGCCCCTGCGCTGGGGGCCATGAGCTTGAATTGGCCCTCCTGAGCTGTTCTTAGACCCTACATAAGCCGAACTGGGGGCTCCTGAGCTAAGCAGGGCCCCTAAGCTAATCTGGTCATCTGAGTTGGTCTAGCTGGGGCCCGTGTGCTGAGCTGGGGCCTCCTGAAATTGTCTAGGGTCCCCTGAAATACTTCAAAGTCACTGAGGTGGACTTTGAGCTTGGATGGGCCCTTTGAGCTGTTCTGACCCTACATATATCAGCCCACCTGGGCCCCTGAGCTGGTCTGAGAGCCCCTTGCACACTTATAGGGCCCCTGAGCTGAGCTGTGGGGGCATAAACTAAAATGGGCCACTCGAGTTGTTCTGAGACCCGATATAAGCCGATCTTTGGGCGCCCCTAAGTTAAGCTAGGGCCTTAACCTAGTTGAATCGCCCGTGCATAAGCGGAGAAAGTCTTTGACTTGTATCTTATAGGACGGATCTCAAAAGCAAACGACAGCAATCTATTGACCACCACAAAATGCTCTATTCCATCGCTTAAAAACTCTACGCAAACAAGAATATTTCCATCCGAGTCAGATAAACGCATCCGTTCCTATTCAGCCCACGACTATTGTGACATGTGACTTTGCCTCTTAAAGTCGTCGGTTTTCTGGTGCTGGAAGCTACTTAACCGTCCATGTTGGGCACACATCTGTACCAGCACACCACAGAGGCCTGTCGCAAGGCATTTTTTTACTGTCAGATAGGAGCATTTCACGCTAGAGAGCTTGGACACTGAGTAGCCGGAAGTGGGATAGCAATAATTCTACTCCGCAGTAGCTATCCTATTAAATAAGTGGATCTAAGCATTTATGTACAATTATATCTTAAAATGTTATCAAACTGAAAAGCGTACATACAAAATACGTATACTTCTCAGTTTGCTAAATTATATTTTTCAACGAGAACTTGCTGGGGAAGTATTTAACAAATATATCAGCTTGAGAAAGCGTAATTACCATAAGGAGCAAGGAGGGCTGGTAATGGGGACATACATGGAAACAAAAGGCAAAATTTAAACATGAAGTGAGGTTGATGTTATGATCCCAAGAGGAAGGTTATTATGCGGTGTCTTTTTAACATGTGCTTTTAGAACAACCATATTGGAATGGAAAACTACCTGAACTTAGAAAGCTAACCATCAGTAACGTTTCTATCTCATTTCCAGTAGAATTGAAGCTGCCTTTACCATTCTATTGGCCCTCGGCCGGTGAGGTAGGGATGTTTGAACACCCCTCGGGGTTTTTAGACGGCGCCAAAAAACGGGGGGCGAAGCGCCGAACTTGGCACACCTTGTCCTTGATCGATTGTCAAACTATGCTTGTGCTATCTCAGGTCAGGCCATCAGGCCAGGTCAAGTGAACTCGTCTCCAAATATATATATATATATATATATATATATATATATATATATATATATATATATATATATATATATATAAAGGTATATTTCAACTTCAGATCCACTAAGCAAAAAAACCGATGTCAGAATCTGTGTTTGTGTTATTTTCAAGAGGTGATGTAATCAGGACTTATCCTACACGATTAATGATGAACCACACAATATTCTGGATTGCTGGTGACTGGATGGGACGATGGCACAGTTAAGAAGTTATTTCCATATTCCTATAAAACACTGTGTTCTAAACGAGATCCAGGCAGTGTTTGTTCCTCGGTTGATAATAAGTTTGGGGTCTTATCGACGCACTAACTGCCAAGGTCATATGTCGTTCCCAACTCTTTCCCTATTAGAAGAGTTTCTCGGGAGTCAGACTGCTCCTTGCTGAGGGAGTCCACCGGGCTTTGAACCAGGATTGGTCACGTGGAAAGCGAGGAAACCAAAATGCTACCGCGCCTTCTTGTTCATCGGTTGAATGACGTCAATGGAATGGATGAGATTGTTCAAGTGCACTCGAGGCAACTGGATAAAATTATTGCATTTGTCGCCTATGTCTGTGTTCTCCTTAATTATTCCATGCGCTATTTGACAGACGGCCCTTAACGCAAATGAATGGCGGAGAGATGGCCTGGATATTTCGAAATATTTACGAATGTTCGCTTCCCAGGCAATCATAAAAATTTCGAAGACTCTTGCGAGAAGTGTTTATTACGTGTCGCGAGTTCTTTACACAAGGCGGCGTCAAGCTATTGGCAGCGGCAGCATTTCGGGTGACGAAGCGGTAACCTTTTCAGGCTGAGGAGCGGCGCACCACTTGCAGGAGTGTCAGCTTGAGTAAGAAGGCGAATACTAGGTGCAGAGGCACCATGTGTACTAAGCAGGGTGCAGTTTTCAAACTAAATGGCGGCAGAATATGGGCAGGATCGGCATTTCGGGTGACGGAGCGGTAACGTCAAGATTGGGAGTGACGAACCAGTTGGAGGAGTGTCGATTCTGGTCAGGGGTGCCACACTAGGTACAGAGGCAGCATGTGCAGTTCAGGGAGCGGCCAGTTCTTCTAAATAGGGAGCAGCACATCAATCTGGGAAAAGTACTGAAGGTGAGAGGGAGCAACCTGCTCAGGCTTTTGGGCGACTGGTCATAATAATGATTCATTCTCTGAATAGGGGAGGTGGCGGCGCATTATTAATAATGGACCCGGCCACTCCTGTGCCATATATATGGCACAGGAGTGGCCGTGTCCATAGGCTATGGGCAGCATGCCATGTACAGATGAGCTACTACAAAGTAGGAAGCGACAACTTCTTTAGGCTGTGGGACAGCGCGTCAGGAACAAGATGTATTCCCATGCAGGGGCGGATGCAGACCCAAGCACCCTTTTGGGGGGGCAAACCCATGTCTGCCTCTCATTCTGGGGGGAGGGGTGGGACGTGCGATTTGGGTGCTCGAGACAGACATGGTATAAGCTACCTCTCCAAGTACATGATCGCTTTCCTGTGGGAGAGAGGGGGCGAGAGCAAAGATTTAATTGCTCGACAGAAAGTGTAACGCCTAGTGTAAACGCCTTTTTCACAAATTTCTCCGGCCTTTGGGGGCCAAAAATAGTTTGGCCCCTTTCAAGCGCTTTGGGGGGCCATGGCCGGAATGCCCTCCCCCTGCATCCGCCAATTTTCCCATGGGGATGGGGGGAGGGGGAGCAGTGTCGGTACAGGGCCAGTGTGAATTGTGTATGAGGGAACCAGTCATCACGTGTAAACGCAAGGGGCAGCACGCTATGGGCAGAGGTGGAAATTTTGGTACAGAGCGGAAACTTCCAGAAGCAAGGGGGCAGCACACCGGGTGCAAGCGTGACACTTTCGGGGATGGGGTGGCACGCTATGTTGGTGCAGTCAGTATGAGTACTCCAGAGTGCTCGCTCTTCAAGCTGGGAGATGGCACACCATATGGAGGGTTGGTACTTTGGGTAAAGGTCGGCAATTTTTTAAAGTTATGGGCGGCAGCTGATGAGCAGAAGTGCGACTTTGGGTGAGAGGGTGGCACGCTAAGTATAGGGGTAGTCTGTGTACTTCGGGGATGGCAGGTCCTTTGACCCTATTTCCGGCAGGGGGGCCAATATTGCTACCCTTCAGGTTTTTCGAGAATGTCTCCGAAACGGCTTGCGATGGAGCTTTTAAACTTCCTGACTTTTAAAACTAGCACAAGGCGGGTTTTCTGGAATTTTCAAAATTATAAATTTACCAGGGGGGAGCTATGGCTGGGTATTTTGGAAGGTTCTATACACAAACCAAGTATTATCGTATGCGGTGGGTTATTTGTTAAAGGAAGCCGTCTCTGCTGATCCTGATACCAGTTATATGGTTTTATTATATTATTTGATATGTGAGATGATAGTATATTCACAATTGTCACTATTTGCATTCATCAGGGGCGGTTACAGCAGTTCAAAATGGGGGGAATGTAATCAAGAAGGACTAAACGTTAGTAAGTGAGAAGGCTGCTTACAGCCGTGCCAGGGCGAATACAATTTGGTATATGAAAATGCAAAATAGTTATAACCCAATTTTTGATTTCCAGAGCCGTGTCCAGTCACTATAATGTAGAGTACATCATAGATATAAAAGCATATGTTTGTTCACTTAGAGCTTTGTGCGAGACTAGCATGCTCTGTATGTATTCAGTTTCAGGAACGACTAAGGAAATATTTCGTCCATAGGCAGATCACGGAGACAAGGGCATACGGAACGTGTTACCAATGGCGGAAAAGTGTCAGTGTTTGAGGGGGTAACATTTCATTTTCAAAATATATCTTCCCAGACAGTATCACTGCCGCGACTCAATATCGTCGTATATTGAAAATTATATCCAATCACCCCCACCCCCCCCACGACGAGAGTCCTTGATCCGCCTATGTCACCGCCTTTCTCAGAGCTGGTATGGGAGGGCAAAAATTATCAGAAACAAATTTCAACTAGCCGAGGGACTATTATACTCATGCATACCACTCGCATTTTGTTGGTATGCATTTTACCCCACTATTTTACCTCACTGTACCATGATGATTTTTTCATTTATTTATGTGTCAAAGATGCCAAGCAGTATATGACGGCTTCTAATCCGCGTATCAAAAACTTTTTAGATTGTATATATTTCCCCTCATAGTCCTGGTCCTGGAACTGTTATTGAATTTCAAATTTTTGCGTTACTCGAGTATATGACAATTTTTAGTCAATTATTTGTAAGTCCGAACTAGTTTTGTGAAAATCGTACAACAGAGACAAGGGTTATGGACCATCTAAAAAACACAAAAATGGTATATTTTGCACGGTCTGCCCCTTAAAAGTCAAAATTTTGATTTTTGTTTCAAAATAAAGTTTAGCGTCAGGGGAATCTGTAACACTTTGAATTGTCAACTTCAAATCAGCCGGATAGATTACGAGATCTCAGGGGGGGGCAATGTTGCCCTCCTGCCGGAAATAGGGGTAGCCGGGAGCCTGACGGAAATTGGGTTAACACCCGCCCCGCTGGGCCCCTGGCATGGTGCGGCCCGCTGGGGGGCGAATTTCGCTCCCCCTCCGTATCTCATTTCCCAGGAGAGCTATAGAAACATTAGGGACGGCGTTCGAAAGCTCTTGACGAGACGAGGAGAAATTATACGAAATATGTTTTATGTCAGGTCAATATTGAGGTCAGCACATGTCAAACAAGGTTCCATAGGCTTACAACAAAGCAGTGTACGTTTCCCCCTCTAGATTTTACTCAGTGGAGATATAAGAAATATTTATAGATCATTGGATTCCTATCATCGTGGTAAATCGAATGATGTATAATTTGACCTTGTTAGGTCAAAATGGCTTGACATCGAGCTAGGTCAAGGTCACAGAGTGACCTGGTATGGTCATGTTGCATATCAATTGACTCCCGTGACAATATAAGCACAATGCATGCAAAATGGTAGCTTTATCTACTAATTATACTAATTACTAATAATAATTTTACTAGTTACTATACATTAATTTTATTATATATATAGTTAATTTTATTATATATAGTTAATTTTATTATATATAGTTAATTTTATTATATAGTTATTTTATATTAATTTTATAATAATTTTACTAATAATTTTACCTCAATTCAGTGAGAAATTATTGGCAAAACAATCACGGTATGCTCATGTGACCTAACATGACCTTTAATGGTCAGATGGTCAAAAACTCAACTTCATGGCCAAGATCGTAGTAAGAATACATGATTTGATGATTTTCAGCTTTCTTTCTATTTTTCACCGTAGACTTATAATGGGGTGACTAAAAAATTGACCCCACCTTAAATCAACAATATCAAAATTCCGAGATAGCAGATTTGTAGACCCTAACGACCACATCATATTGTGAAAGTTTCGAACTGATCGGTTGACTGATGTTCCTTAGGCGCCGCTTCAAACTCGTGATTTTAGGTTTTGAGTTTGGGTCACTTGACCATAGATATCTCCTTGACCTGACTGACCTGACCTAAAAATGTGATCAGATGCGCAAAATTGATCAGGAATAAAGCACTGTAAGCTTCGTTGTTCTGCGTCCTTTTATTTTTGCGTTATCTGGGGAAAACCAGGAAGGGTTAAGTTGCCCCCCCGAGCGGGCCACGTGTTAAGCTAGCGACAGTTGTCCAAAGGCTGATATGGTAGGCAGGAGGCTACATTTAATGTGCAGATGCCTTATTTCGGGTGAGAGGGCGACACGCTGGGTGCAGGGGCGGCAAAGTGATTGTAGCACTGGCACTAAAAGCCAGGTCAGGGCTCATCTCTGCCCTTGACGAGCGTCTTCGGCGCCCAGCTACCACCGAGACCCAGACCAGGCTCATCCGGCGCCCGAGATAAGCGGGGGGCGGCACTTTTGGGCCGAGGTATCTTGGGGCGGGGGGCTGGGCCCTCATTGGGAGCGCTACTGTGCGGAGCGTATCGTGAGAATGGAGGATGCTGGCACGCAGACTGATCGCATTCAATAGTGGGGTCAAGGCAGCGGCCACTAGTACGCGCCACAGAATATTCTTTTTCTAACATACTGTCGGAAAATAAAATAGTTGTTTTAGTATTTACGGCAGTTCATTAAACGTTGAAAGCATTTAATGTGTGCGACTTAAGTGTTCCTGATTTGAGACATTAAAGGGCATTTCCCATCGGGAATTACGAACAGTTTATCGATGACACGCCTCTGACCACACCGCCTCAGGGAAATCGATCGTAACAAAATGATTACACCGTCGAGCGGCGTGATACGGGGCGGGGGCGGCGGCACGCGAGCTGTCTGTCGCACTGCCGCCCCCGCCCCCCCCGCTAACGCCGCCCGCCAGCCCGTCATGTTTCCATTACGGTGACGTTTTTATCGGGCGGACCGCCGCGCCGCACGCGGCCACCCTCGGGCCACCACGCGAGCGGACGGCGCGCTGGGAACTGGACTGTTCAACGTGTGGTTAGGGGCTGTTCACATATGACGTCAGTGACCGAAACGGGGAGCGAGTCTGGTATTTTCTGAGTTTTTTTTCTGACGGAGAGGGATACAAATCATCGCCTCTCGTGGAATTGTTTTATTGAGCGAGAACTGCGCAGGGTCAGGACTGTTGAAGAGCTTGTACTTTAAAGTTTTGTTCCCAAACTTACGATAATCCAGTTTTGGTTTAAAATGCTAAGAAAATGCTAAAAATTATCCCAGCCAAGTACTTAATACAAACATTTTGAAGCGTTATGTCTCCATGGGAGATAAGGCTCTGAACCAGAAAGAAATGCCCTTCCTGAGTAAGCAAAACTGAAACCTTTCGTTGATAAGTTTTGAAGTGTGGGCGAGGAGCATGATGATGAGTTACTAAGATATTCGGCCTTCCCTGAATCGGAAATCAAAACACGAAGATTATATATTCGGCACAGCCTTCATCAGAATCGTGGAGTAAATATCAATAATTTCAGTCAAGTATAGCCAGACCTCGAATGGCTGAGAACTGAGACGAGAACTTCGAGGTTGGCTATACTGGACTGAGAATTATGATATTTACTCCACGATTGATGAAGGGCTTGCCGAATATATAATCTTCAGTGTTTTTCATTTCCGGATGAGGGCAGAGGCCAGGGAACATCTTAGTGAAACCTTCGTGTTTCACTCCTCGAGGGCGATGCGGTTAGTCTAAAACCGTGCAACGTTTTTTAGTCTCAGCGATGGGGTTGGCCCCCCAAAGAAACCGGCTGGATCCGCCTTTGCCCTTGCTCCTAAAGGTGAATGAGCTTCTCCAAACCTGAACATTTGTCGAAAGCTTTCCCCGGCAAGATCTCATTGACACATGTCCTATTTCAACTTTGCAGACTGGTGGTAGACGGTTTGGACATCCAAAAACAATGACTACCTACCCACGGCTTAAAACATTGACGCTCATTGTACGCATGGAGGGGGCGGAAAAAATGTTTCCGCAACAGTCACTTCACTGCAAAAAAATAATAATAGGAAACAGAATAGTAGCTTATTGCATAAATCCTGCCGTGAACATAATAACAAAACGCATGAAGAAACCGTTGGGATGGCCTACAGCTCCTTTTTATTTTGTTTGAGGACAAACACTGCCACCAGCTGCAGCAGTTTCTGGTTTAACTGCATGAAAGAACGTCGCTAGCATAATCTCAAGAATATTCGTAGTACATATGTTAAGCTAAGACTTGTACCATACCATAATTCAATTATATATGGATACGAAACTTAGAAATACCCGCTCTTCAGCTGCCATAGACCTGCGCAGTTCTCGCTCAATAAAAAATCCACGACAGCCATGATTCTCCCCCCCCACTTCAAGACACGTCAGAGAAAGTCAGACCCCCTCCCCGTCAGAAATTCAGAAGGTCAGATAATTCCAGACCCCTTCCTTCCTTCGCACTGCTGTCATTTGTGAACAGCACCTCACCCCTTTGCCTACTTTCTTCCTCCCTGAACCAGAGCTCCCTCAACAGACGCTGCTGCGTGTTTCGTCGGCGGTCGACGTGTCCGAGCGCTCGTTGGTACCAGAACGTTGCGTGCGCGCTATCCCGTCACTCGCACCTTAGCTTCGCTATGGTTAATATTGATAAGGAGGCGCCCCTCATATATGCAGCTTCCCGTGCCCGGTCCATGACTCACGTGCCCGCTGCTCACCCGCGCATGGATTGCACCGTATCCGTCCCTCTCGGACCGACGCTGCCTCCGTCCCCCTCAACTCCGCGTAGTCGATTCAAAACACATTTCCCAGGTCAGTTTTTTCCAACTCTGCCATGCACCTCTTCTCTCCCCTATATTATGTATATCCGCTGAGTGTTCCTATAGGTGTCATACCACACTACGAACCAAAATATCCATGGTAGTGGATCGGACGCGACGTCCGCCTCTCTGTTCCCTTCCTGTCAAGCGTTTTCAGTCAGACCACTTCGGTCTGATATATGTCGGGTAGGTGCCATGTCGAACTCTGCTTCTTAAGTCCCTTCGGGACTCGCTATGGAATGAAAGCCAATCTCCTTAGAGGTGACTGCGGCTCGGTATTTGACGCCGGAGAGAGTGCAGAGTCAAGCTTTAGTCAAGATTCCAATCCATTCAAAGCAAGACATAGACCAATTCCGCAGTACGCTCTCTGCAAGCCCCTGGGCGAGCAATCCTTCGTGAAAAAGGCCAAGGCAGCTACTACCAGAGTGCTTCAAGTGGGCCCTGAAAACTGGACCTTATCAAACTCCGGCCCAAACCCCTCCCAACACAAAACACGAATTCGGACAAGTATTCTAAACGCCGAGAGGCAGCCGTCCCTCGGTCTTCGACAGGCGTGACGAGACCGGCCGTCTTCCACTACGAAGAAAAAAACAGCGCAGGGGCCATTCAATGAAAGGAAGCGTCGGAAACGACCTGGAGAAGTCATGAATGGAAATGCGTAGTGTAGGCCCGTGTGCATGCGTGCCAATTGGAACCAAATGAATGGTTTTAAAACTGCTCATAATTATGGGCCCATGGCTGGGTGGAGGGCCCCTATGAGGTGTGTCCCCTCTAAGGCTGCCCCCACTTTTCAAACGGTTCCTACGCGCCTTGTTCAAAGCTATGACAAAAGGCCGCGCGACCAAAATTCTTAGAATTTGAGAATTCAAAATAGCAAGAACATCAGCTGGTGCGTGGCGAGAAGAAAACAATTACTTAGATGACTAAGAGGTAAAGGGCTGCTTAACGAACACTGCGAGGCGTTGTTCGACATTTTCTTGAGCCATGTCTCCGCACGTAGCGTGTAGTTTTTTCGGTCACAAATATATTCATCACTCTTGAAATCCCCTGTAAACTAGATCTAAAAGAAATAGAAATGGTCGGGTGTAGGCCACTGTCCAACTGAAGTTGGACTGGTCTCAGTGGCGGATACAAAGGGGGGCTAGGAGAGCTCCCCCCAAATGTCGGAGTACTTGTAGTTAATGCATAGCCGGAGGCTGTTTCGAGGAAATGATGGGTGATGTTCGAGCCTCTTAGCCCCCCCCCATTTAAGTCCTGGATCCGCCACTGACTGGCCTGATCTGTAACGGGGACGGCGTGAGCTGACACCCACCTTGTGCGGTCTGCTGTTCGATGGAGCGGAGCGGGTCGAAGCCGGGAAAGTGGGAGTCGGGGTGGGAGACGCCGCCGCCGGCTATGCTGACTGCTGGAAGGAAGCCTGCCGCCGCTGCCGCCGCCTGGTACATCCGAGACGTGGCCATCGAGTTCAGCTGCTCAAACCCCGGCTGCGGCAGACAGGCATGTCAGACATAAGCGACAACACCAGCACAAAAGTGAGGGGGCTAGTCAAACTTTAACCTGATGCTGACAACATGCTGTCCACGTTAGGACCAAACGCTGTTTGAATTTGGGTTCCTCGTTGCCTTCCGATGCGGCTGGTTATAAAAATACCCAGTGCTCTCTCATTTTGACTGGGACCAGTACATTTTTTACCATTTAGTGGGGGCGGGGGCCATTCCTCCCCTGACCACCCTTTTCCGACGCTTATGATGTCAGGTCAGGTCAGGGCAGCTCAGGGCAGATTCATTGGTCGAATATAGAGCGGCAGCGCCAGCAGATTGGATGAAGTCACGACATTTAAACACAGGGGTGGTGAAAGGATTTCGCTCAGAGGGTGCACCGCTTGTGCCCTGCGATAGCGCCAGAAGTCGCCATTAAACAAAAATTGTCGACGAGCAAAACATACGTTGCGCGACGACTGCTAAGATTTAGTTTGTTAAGTAAATATATTCTATATACCAGCTAATCCCAAAAGGCCGCTTTAAACCAGAACCCTCCTAAAATATCTCAACTGCACCATGACAAGAAATTTGTGTACCTACCACATTACTTTCAAAATCAATTGTGCTCGAAAAGTGAAAAAAACTCTTAAGTGTATCTCCTCTTCAGGTGGAACTTGTTCCGCCATCAAAGAGATTCTTTCCGAACGGACAGAAACACTTAAAAATGTTATTTACTGGCGAAATTCATAGTGCAGTCCACACTAAATGCAAGTAAACATTTCAGGTGTTTGAATCTCGGGACCGGCAGCTCTGAATGATGAGTTTAGCCGATACTTAAACGCTCAAATGTGTTATAAACCAACTTTTTCCATTCTTACATTCGGAAGGTTTAGGTAATGAGCATTTTTGTACATTGCTACTTTTCTACTCGTAAATCTAAAAAATGTATCGTATTTGTTAACATAGCATTATGCGTAACTTATGTTTTAGGCTCCTTAACTACTCTCTTTATGCTGAATAATGTTAGGATACCTTTTAACTTTCCTAGAAGTGACTAATGTAATATTTTTTCCTAGAACTACTTGTTTATTGTTGTCACGCGACAACTTTAAGTGTGCGGTGGTAACACGAACATCATTCGATCGATACTACCCAACTAATAGCTGAGGAAGGGCTGAATACAGCTTGAAAATCCTAACCTTTGCTTTTTCCAAGTGATATGTAATAGCAATTTCCATTTGATAGTAAATCCAACAAAAAAACTCCACTTTGTCTTTCCAAATATAAGTGTCTCCTTTAAGGCGGGCAGGAAGCGTGCATTTCATGAACGTCCCTGGCAGCGCCTCATACAAGCTGAGACAAGCCAATGATGAAGCCATCCGGTCGCAGCCGCCTCCGCCGGAGATCAGCCTCCGGAGAACTCCCAGTGTCGCAGCCTCTGAAGATCCGCCTCCGGAGAGCTCCCAGTGTCACAGCCTCCGCCGGAAACCAGCCTCCGGAGAACTCCCAGTGTCGCAGCCTCCGCAGGAGAATCTGCAGCCTCTGTATAACTCCCAATGTCGCAGCTTCCGGAGAAGATCGCAGCCTCCGTAGAATTACCTGTAAATGCCGCAGCCTCCGCCCGAGATCAGCCCTGTATAACCCCAGTGTCGCAGCCCCCGAGAACTCCAGTGTCGAGCCTCGGAGAACTCGTTCAGCCTCGGAGAACTAGTGTCGCAGCTGGAGAACTCCCAGTGTCGCAGCCTCCGCAGGATGGCCTGAAACCCCAATGTCGCAGCTTCCGCAGGAGATCGGCCTCTGTATAATTATCTGTAAATGCCGCAGCTTCCGCCAGAGATCAGCCACTGTATAACCCCAGTGCCCAGGGGGCTCCCAGTAACACCGGCTGTCCGAGTTAGTTCTTGCCATCAGCGAGGTAAGAATGACCTTTGGGACACCCAGTGGAGTTCCCATTCCTCTCTAGGCGAAAACGTTGGGTGGCCTATGTCCGTGTAACAACGACATCGTGCCTACCAAGTGGCTGTTAAAGGTGAGGTCACGGCAGGTTAGCAGGGCGCGAGTGGCGACATTCCTGCGGCGCGGCGATAGCCCCGCCGGCCCCCGCACTGCCACAGGCGATACCGACATTAAAGCCAATCGGCCGGAGACCGAGCCAGCACGCCAGGCCACCCCCATCAATAGTCATTGCCCCGGGGGCATCAAAGGCTTAGGTGTTTATGTCATAAGCGATAGCTAATGGACGGGGAAAATCGCTGCAAGGTGCCACTTTGAAAATGTGACAAGTACACAAAAACAATGCAGTCACGGCATGCATCTCGAGGGCGGCAAGATGCACTTGCCGCCCTCGAGCAAAATTCTCTCACATTCTACATTTTCCTCCCTCAAAGAGGGGGGATTATTTAGCAGCACGTTGGAATGAAAGGGCAGCTTTGGTCACTATGTTTGACGATACCTTGAAACGTAATATACGTCCTGATGCTGGAAGCCATAGTGGTGTATTTCTTTCGAGCATTTGGTAAAGCTGGGCAAGGAGCAGTCTGCCCACCAGCGCCCGGTCTTCCCATTCTCTGCCATGCCAAGCTCCATCTGGCTCCATCCATCCACCCATCCTTACATCTCCCAGTGTGTTGTCCTCCGCGCTCCCGGCTCTGTTTAACTGCCCATCAGTGCCCTGCCCTCTTGTCTTGTCCATCCTTCCTGACCTCATCAGTTTGCCTATCAACGCCCTGCTCTCGCTTCGTTTCTACCTTGTTCGGCCCTATCTGACCCCTAACTAATGTTCTGCCCTCCAGGCATAGCGTCGGAAAAGGGGCCAGGGGGCCTGGCCCCCACTTTTGGCCAAAATTTCCTGATCTCAGTCATAATGAGAGAAAACCGGACATTCTTATATCCAGCCGCTGCGGAGGCAACAAAGAGCCCAAATTCGAACAGTTTTGGTCCTGACGTTGAAAGTTTTGTGTCAGCATCAGGTTGAAGTTTGGCTGGCCCCCACTTTTTTGTCGGTGGCGACACTTATGCCTCCAGGGGCGTAAATTTATATATTTCTGGGGATTAGACTGTGTCATCATTACCAAAACTGTTTTATTCAGTTCGCTTGGGGTCTATTTTGATAGACTTTTTAATTTCACGGCGGTTTCCCCTTTGTAATCTTTTTATTTGGGCAAGCGTTATAAGGAAAATGGGTTTTCGTGAATAACTTTTTAGTACTATTATCCAAGGCCGTGCTCAATAGCATTACCCATACGCATCATGCATCGGGAATAATGATGCTCTGATCACCACAGCGCACAGGAAAATCATACCCTGCCATTCGTTTTTATCTCGCTTATCATCGACCCATGATATTTGGGCCTAAACAAAACCTTAACCCACCGAACCTGTGAGACTCCCGATCCGGCTGACCGCCCGACCTTCTCTGGTATCGAGATCTCCAGTATTAGCATCAGAACTTTGACGCTGGCAGATACTGGATCGTTGTCATTTCGGCATTGTACATTTTCGCCTAGTGTGAGCAAGTGTGTCTACGTTCAGACCGCACGGGCAGGAAATTAATGGTCGGATCTAAAGGTGCGTTCACACAACATCGATTGGTATACCGAGGAGTGTGTGGCAACCGGAAGTGACGCCGACAGCGATGCTAGGGAGACCAAACCACGGCACCGCGAGGTTACACCGAGTGCAACTGTTCCAGTTATCACTTGGAGGAAAGGGAGTTTTTATACACCAAGTACGGAACAGCGGTACTAAGAGTGGGACGCCACTAGCACTGAGAACACCATGGCAGCAGCAGGACCAAGTGGCGTGAAGACCAGGCGTGCCTCTGGGACTATGATCAGCGACTATCTGGGACGAGGCAAGACCCTGCTTCCCTCTGAGCTACCCACCTTGAGGTCAGTCCTGAGGCAGGGGATGCTGTACAAGGAGCCAAAATTATGGAACAGTCCACTAAGAATCAGGGCGGGCCGGGCTGGTTACTGATATATGGCTGAAGCACTGGAGACGCAATGCACAAAAGCGAATGCTTGTTTTCAGGGGCGCCGCCACGGAGTTTTTACAGGGGGGACGGACCCAGGCTGGTGCTGACCGGGGAGGCGAATTTTGAGCATATTCGGTACCTGACAGCACTGCCGTCAGGTACGGTGTCTTCAGTCGGATGACTGGGGCCATCGTGACAGCCTTCCTGGGAGACCTCATCAGAGGCAATGTACTCCCCTCTGAGGCCACCTGTCTTGCAGTGGGCATGGGGCTTAAGTGCACAAAGCAGGATAAGTTTTTCTTAAAGGAAAATCTGATGAACATTAGTTACTGATGGGAACAAGAAGTACCTTCACCAATTTATAAACTAGGGAAAAGTGGAGGAAGATCAAGTTGATTCTTCAAAGGACACAGCCAGCGAGGACAATGTTAAACCACAAACAGCTAAGAAACTTTCAGAAGTCGTTGCCAGAACTCTATTTGACAGGCTAAAAAACAATGAAGTTGAAAAGACGCTGACACGCTCCGGGGCCGACTCTACCGTGTCAAACGCTGGGTGGAAGAGGGCTATCATCGCCTGGCTAGAACAGTTGAGCGAGATGAAACTGCACTGGCTGATCTGCTTACTGCACACCAACGAACTGGGACTACGTAGGCTGGTATCAGAGTGAGGAGACCCGGGACCATCAGAGCGATCCATCTCGTCCAGTCTCCAAAACCAGTGGCGGATACTAGGAGGCTAGGGGCCCCAAGCCCCTCACCGATATGCCCGAGTGGTTAATACACAGGCGGAGTCTGATCCGAGGCAATGGCGGGGAGGCTCAAGCCCCAAGCTCCCCCTCACACCTCCGAAATGAAGTTCTCGATCCGTCACTGCCCCAAACTGTAGCATTTACCTTTATAACCAAACACTTCATTTAACACGCGCATTGACGGGGGGTACCCGAACCCCCCTCGGATTTTTCGGAGATAGCAAAAAACGGCGGCGCCTAGCACCGCTGTATTTGGCATACCTTTTCCCTCATCATTTTTACAACTTTTTTTAAAATTTTAAGGTTAGGTCATCTCAGGTTAGGTCACCAGTACAGGTCAAGTGACCTGACCTCAAAAAAAGTTTAAGACAGCATAAGTCGGAGCGGGGTGAGCTTATCCGATTGAAACTCATATCTTATAATGAACCCACCGAGGTCTCTAAAATATGTTCCGGTATTTTTGATCAGAGGTGCAGAAACTTGCCAACTCGGCTACCGGAGTTTGTGACACATTTACGAAAATCGAGGTGCATAATTGTGACAAAATAGCGATCCTGACTATGTGGCTCAAGATCAAACCACATATTTTCGAAATAGAGAATGAAGCGTGTAGGAAATATTTTAACTTAGCAGCTCTGTTCTTCAATTGCACAGCGTACCATTAGTAATACAATATTGGTACTGTGTTCAGTTTCTACTAAAACGAGGGACCCCGCTGCAGAAAACCCGCAAACCGCTGTCACAGTTGCCAGATTTTAACATGCAGCCCAATGGGGCTGATTGTTAGTAGTTTGCAGAAAGTTGTCGCCTAGATGCCGGAAATGTGACAGTCAATTTTTTCGAGAAATCCACGATTGTGGGCATATTTAAGGCATTAACGATAACGCAGATACTTTATCAAGTACTTCTCTCTCCATTTTTTCAGGTTAAATCATATTTACAGTTTGAGTGTTTTCGATTTATTGGTCCCTATTTCTTCGAATTTAGTATTAAGTACGCCTAAAAGCTACTAATAAAAGTACTAAGTGAGTGAGAAAATAAACATAGCTTGGCAGCAATTCTACTTAAACTGCGCAACAGCAACAAGACAAGTTAGAAATGTTTATGTGATGTAGAGCCTGCCAAAAATTTAAACAGGCGGGAAGCCACTTATTTTGAGGGCATATTCATTAGGTATATTTAAGATTAGTGCAGGCTAAAACTAGCTAGAATAAATATTGCTGCCCATGGCTAATCTAAGATGAATGTAGGCTATTGTAAATGCACTTTCCCATATCAAGCTTGGTTTTTCATTCCTTAGCCTGCTTGTGCCTTAGTTTGTTTGTGCCCTAGATTGGTTAGATAGATTTGGAGCTGGAGGAAGTTGGGAGAGTTGGCGCCAGCAACAGGCTGGCAACAACAGTGATTCAGGTGAGTTTTCATGATCAAATTATCATATCAATATTGTACAGATAGCAAATGTGTGCTAATGCAGTCCTCCACAAAGTGTTAACACCCACACTGGAGAGGGGCCTGGCACTAACGTGCACTGGAGGGGCCGGGTAGACCCCCTTCTCATCTCAGAAAATCACAGCAAATCTCAGAAAGAAATAGACTTCGAAAAACGCTGGTTGGGGTGTGTTGCTTACTACCAGTGGTGGTAAGCAACGCACAGGACCTGAACTGCATGGAGTTAAAGCAGGATTTTGACTACACTGGATCTTTCTTTGGTATGTGAATTCCAATACCTCTGTACCTATTAGGGCAATAGACATAATTTTACATCTATGCAGGCTAGTTGCCTCAGAGTTTTTACTGCAAAAAGGAATGACCAGGCAGGTAATGATTGTGAGTGCTGGGATGCAAATTTGAAGCATTTGATGTGTTTATAAAAATGCTTTCTAAGGTCCACTTAACCAACACATTTTAGGTATATTCAAATACTATGTTGACATTGACATTTTTCCCTTTTGTTGATATGTGAGATAGAAGTTTAGTGGGGGAGGGGGAAGCTGTGGTTAGGGTTCCCAATTGTGTGTACATGTATGCTCCCATTAATAGGTATGTTCCCAATAATGACTAATTTCATGATAATTGCTACATGTAATCATGTGGAAAAGTACCACAATTGGAAACACTTCTTTCAAAAATGGAAACTTCTTCAAAAAAGGAATGCATGTCATTGGGGAAACTGCAGTCAGAGTTGCCAATAACAGTTATGACCCCAATGCTGGAAAAAATGACCCATAATTGGAAATTTTCCTTCCAAAAACAAAAACATGATCTATAAATGAAAACTTACCACTTTCATGCTGTAATGGTTTGGTGCTAGAACCTTGTTTGCTGCAAAAAGTAAGGGACAGGTAGAGGACATTCAGCATATTGGAAATAGTATTCAAGTATACAATTATTATTTCCAGCGCTGTGTGACAGAGGAGGCATACGTCACATTGAGTTTGTGACAGCCAGCATACTTTCTGCACCTCTGTTTTTGATATCGATGACTTAAGGTCAGGTACGAGGCATGACCTCTACATTGGAAATACATGGGAAAAATGTTTTTTACTGAATAACTCGGTAGCGGATGGTGATAGAGCGTTTATTTTATCTACATTAGACTCGCCTTGGCTTTGCAGTTCTAATGATATGCATTTTATATAATTTTACCCTGAACTGACCTGAGGTCAGGTCAAATCCTTGATTTGACCTAGCAAGGTCAAATTATATACCATTCGATTCGGTTTGCTGCGAGGATTCATACAGTTTAAGTCGTTTTGCTCTATCTTTACTTGTTCAGATGTAATGGCCGAAAAACTTAATTTACATGTTATCCCTATGACAGCATGTTTTGACCTCTCGTGACCTTAAATGTGACCTGAAAAAAATAGTTCAAATATTTTCGATGGAGAAGTGGATGGGCTACCCAACACCGTTTACCGTTTTTCGTTACCTACCGTGGTCTCGAGATCTTAGGGGGGCGGGTACCCGCCCCCCCCACCTGGTCAAAGCGAAGGTGGCTCAGACCCCCGTCAATGCGCGTGTTAAGAACACACCGGTCGCCATTTAAATCCCTTGGATAATAGCGCTTGAAACGTAAATTACGAAAACACGTAAATACCCAATACCCATAACGCTTACCGGAATGAAAATGACCAAGGGAAACCCATCACAAATAAAAAAGTATCAAAACAAATCCCAAGTGGACTAGATAAAACGTATCGCAACGACATTCTAGTGGTAAGAGTATCATTATTCCCGATGCATGATGTGTATGCGTAACAGTAAAGGATCCAAGGGGGAGCCAGGAGGCCCGGGCCCCCTTAGCTCCAAAGCGCCCCAGCATAGCTTAGCTTATATCGGGCGCCTTCGGCGCCCGATATGAGCGGCGCGCTTGTACCCATTTCGTGCGCCAAGGTAATAGATACCACTTATTCCACTTGAATTAACACATATTCCTTAAAACCATGGCAAAGAGCCCCTGCCCAAACACTAGACGCTTTTACTAGTCTTTTGCGCCCCTTTACAATGTTGAAGATGAAATTTAGAAAGCTAACAAAAGCGCCCCGGCAAAGAAAAAGCGCCACTGGATAGCAAGATTGCACCATGGGGGAACTAATGCGCCCCTGGGTAGCCTAGGCTCCCCTGGGTGAAGCGCCCCTGGGTAGCCTAGGCGCCCTCTGGATGAAGCGCCCTGCAGATATCATATGCACCCTTGGCTAGGAAAGGCGCCCCTGGGCAGCAAAGGCAACCCTGGATAACACAAGAGCTTTGGACAGCAAAGGCGCCCCGGAATAGCAAAGGCGCCCCTAGAAAGGCACCCCTTCGATAGAAAAGGCGGCCCCTAGAAAGGTACTCCTTCAATAGAAAAAGCGCCTTTGGATAGCCTAGGCGCCCACTGGAGGAAGTGCCTCTGGGTAGCCTAGGCGCCCCCTGGATGAAGTGCCCTACATATATCATATGCGCCCTTGGCTAGGAAAGCGCCCCTGCGCAGCAAAGGAAAATATTGGCAACAGGTGCCCTGGACAACAAAGGCGCCCCTTATATAGAAATAGGCGCCTTAGGAAAATAAAATACACCCCTTGGGTAGAAAAATGCGCCCTTTGATAGCTTAGGCGCACACTAGAAAAAGCGACCTACGGATGTCATATGCACCCTAAGATAGCAAAGGCGCTCCTGGACAGCAAATACAACCCTGGATAACACAAGTGCTTTGGACAGCAAAGGCGCCCCTGGATAGCAAAGGTGTCCCCAGAAAGGCACCCTATTGATAGAAAAGGCGCCTTTGGATAGCCTAGGCGCCCCCTGGATAAACTAGGTGCCCGAGAAGGAAAACGAGCGCGACACTGGGAAGTACAGGCTCCCCCTGTATAAGATAGATGTCCCTTATCCATCTTCAGCTGCCATGGATTGGAGCAGAGCCCCCCAAGAGCAAAGGCGCCCCTGGACAAAAAGGTGTCTCCGGGTATCAAAGGCGCTCCTATCAGGGTGTTTCCGAATAATGTTATTAAAAAATATAAAAAAATTAAAAAAAAACATAAAATTTTTTTTTATATTTTATTTTTTTTTTTTTAAATTTTTTTTTTTTGCTGTTTTTTATTTTTCTTTTTTTCTTTTTTTTTTTTTTTTTATTTTTTATAAAATAATATTTTTTTTTTTTTTTTTTTTTTATTTTTATATTTAAATATTAAAAAAAAAAAAGGGAGTGGGAAAATAAAAAAAAATTTTTTTTTTTTTTTTTTTTTTTTTTTTTTTTTTTTTTTGTGTTTTTTTTTTGTTTTTTTTTTTTTTTTAATATTTGAGGGGGGGGGGGGGGGGAGAGAAAAAAACAACTCCCTTCCACAGGAAAGAGGGGGGGGGGGGGGGGGGGGGTTTGTTTTTTTTTTTTTTTTTTTTTTTTTTTTTTGTTTTTTTTTTTTTTTTTTTTTTTGTGGTGGGGGGGGGGGGGGGGGGTGTGGGTGTTTTTTTTTTTTTTTTTTTTTTTTTTTGGGGGGTTTTTTTTATTGTGTTGTGGGTTTTTTTTTTTTATTTTTTTTTGGGAGGGGGATTTTTTTTTTTTTTTTTTTTTTAATTATTTTTTTTTTAAAAAAAAATTAAAAAATTTTAAAATTATTATATCCAAAATTTTTTTTTTATTTAAAATAAATATCCCACAACAACATTTTTATACCACTTAATAATAATTTAAAAATATCATTCTTTATGAAACACCCTGTAGATAACATATGCGCTCCTTAGATAGAAATAGGGGCTCCAGGAAAGCAAAATGCGCCCCTTGGTTAGGAAAGGTGCTCTTGGATAGCAAAGGCGCCCCTGGACGGCAAAGGCAAATCTGGGTAACATAGGTGCCCTGGACAGCATAGACGCCCCTTAGAGAGCAATAGGCACTTCAGGAAAATAAATGCAACCCTTGGACAGAAAAGGCGCCCTTTTAAGCCTAGGCGCCCACGGGATAAAGCGCCCTATGGATATCATATGCACTTTTGGATAGCAAAGGCGCCGCTGGACAGCAAAGACAACCCTGGATAACACAAGTGCTTTGGACAGCAAAGGCGCCCCTAGAAAGGCACCCCTTCAATAGTAAAGGCGCCTCTGGATAGCCTAGGCGCCCCCTGGATAAACTAGGTGCCTGAGAAGGAAAATGAGCGCCCTATTGGGAAGTACAGGCTCCGCCTGTATAGCATGGATGTCCCTTATCCATCTTCAGCTGCCCTGGATTGGAGCAGCGCCCCTCAAGAGCAAAAGCGCCCCTGGATAAAAGGCGTCTCCGTATATCAAAGGCGCTCCTAGATAATATATGAGCCCCTTAGATAGAAATAGGCACTTCAGAAAAGTAAAAGGCGGCCCTTGGTTAAGACGGCGCCCTTGGACAGCCTAGGCGCCCCCTGTATAAAGCTCTCTACCGATATCATATGCGCCCTTGGATAGCAAAGGCGCCCCTGGACAGCAAAGGTAACCCTTCTTGAAATAGATGATCTGGACAGCATAGGCGCCCATGGATAAACTAGGCGCCCGAGAAAGAAAACAAGAGTCTTTCCTGAGAGTACAGGCGCCCCCAGGATATCATACGTGTCCCTTTCCATCTTCAGCTGCCCTACTGTCTATGGTTCGGCACACCTGTCCGACCGTCGGGCGCTCTGTTACAGTGCTCAAGCGCTCAATTTGAGCATGGACCGCCTTTAACCACATTTTGTTAACCTCTAACTGAAGGCTTAGTGCTCCATCGCTGCAACCGGGTGCCTTTTTCAGTATGTGCGCCCCACTTCCGAGAACACTGCCCTCACCAAGCATCAGTCCTCCCCGCTCAGCAGATGAGCGCCTCTTCCTGATAACTGGGCACCTTATTTCAGTGTTTGAGCGCCTTATTTCAACATTTTTATTCTCCATCTATTTTAGGCTCCTTCTGGATTGCAGAGGCGCCCCCTCAAATGCAAAGGCGCCCCTGGATAGAAAAGTGCGCCACAGGTTTGCAAAGGCGCCCCAAGATATCATATGCGCCCCTTAGATGGAAATAGGCACTCAAGGAAAGTAAAAGGCGCCCTTTGGGTAGCAAAGGCACCCCTGAACAGCGAAGGCAACCCTAGATAACAAAGGTGCTCTGGGCAGCATAGGTGCAGTTGGATAAACAATTGGTGCCCGGAAAAGAACAATAGCGCCTCACCGGAGACAAAAAGCACCCCAGGATAACGTAAGGGCATGTATTTCAATCATGTATGTGATTGCAAAATACACCTAGACAGCATATGAGCCCCTGGATAGAAAGACACCCCTGGGCAGTAAAGGCACCCCCGAATAAGGCACCCCTGGAAAGCAATAGAGCGCCCCTGTGGAGAAAAAGCCACCTCCTGAATAACCTAGGCACCGCCCCCGAAATATCAGATGCCCGTGGATAGAACAGACTGCCTTGAATAAAACAGCGGCCCTGGATAGTAAAGGCGCCCTTTGATAGCATAAGCGTTCCTTAGCAACAATATGGGTGCTACATGAGCGCAAGGTTGACGCGCACCTAAGCCCAATAATAGAGCAATCAATCGATGCCAAAGCACTCTTTAAAGCACGGGCGCCAAACTTCCTAAGAAGTAAAGGCGCCTCTTTGGTAGCAAAGGCGAGCCTTGATAGTAGTATATGTGTTCCTGAATAACAGCAGCGTCCGTTGATAAGAATAGCCCCAAGATGGCACATGTACCCTGCTGATGGGAAACGCGACCCTGAATATCAAAGGCACCCTCTGTATAAGGTACCCTTGGAGAGCATAAGGGTGCCCTATGGATAGCAAATTGCCGCCCCTTGGATAGCCTAAGCGCCCCTTGCATAGGGTAGGCGCCACTGGGTAGTATAGGTTACCTTGAATACAAATACACCCCTCAATACCAAGGTGCAGCTGGATAAGAAAGAGCACTCCTTGAGCACTGGGTATCAAAGGCACCCCCGGAACAGTAAAGACGCCCCTGGATAGCCAGGTTGCGTCAATTGGGGAGCAAAGGCGCCCCTGGGTGGCACAGGTGCCTCATCGAAGCAAATGCCCCTCCAGAGAGCATAGGTGTCCCTGATGAGCACAGGTACTCTCGGACAGCCCCTAAATGACGTTGCATAAAGTTGCGACACCTATTATGACGTATGTTATTACATCATAATAAAGTTCTTGAAAAAGACATTGTGTGGAGTTCGGATGTCGTATATGATCGCTCGGACTTACTCCACAAATAATTTTTGAGGTCGGAGCTTTCGATCTGTATTACAGAGCTTCATCAGCGAATCAGAATAGGCAGGTCCCACCTATTCCATCAGAATAAATGGGACCCACCTATTCCCATAGATAGATGGATGGACCCACCTATTCCGATTCGCTGACGAAGCTCTGTAATACAGATCGAAAGCTCCGACCACAAGAACTCTTTGTCGAGTAAGTTCGAACGATCATATAGGATCATAGTAAAGGTTATGCAGTGTTTAGATCAAGGTCGCAGGTCAATTTCAAAGGTCACTGGCCTTGATGATCAGGGCTTGATCAAAGGTCATTGGTAAGGTTGGGCACAGCGCTATTTATAGCGTACATTAGGCATAATATATTGGGTTGGGACGTAATAGGTCAATGACCTTGAAGGACCTTGACCCCAAAATTTCAGAGCCATTGTTTAGGGCCTTCCATTTTGACCTCAGCCCTGTTCTACAGTATTCGCGCCCCGTTCCCGCATAATCACGGCATTTCCCGATATGTCTTCAATACGGCCCGATTTTGACCTTTATGACCCCGTTTGACGCTGAAGATATTGAGGTAGATTAATGAAACTTTCATATCATGTAGGTCGTTAACGCCTACACAAACCCCGAGCGCGCGTTTTCTATCCATCTTTGTTTCCACGATCTCAGCGGAGAGGGGGCACTTTCGGGCCCTCTCCACCGTGCGTTGAAGCCGGACCCCTCTCCACCGAGCATGCTTAGCAGGTTTTGAGACTTATATTAACCCTCAGGCCGTTGGGGGGTGCTTGAACACCCCCTCGGGGTCTTCTGGTGGCACGAAAAAACGTCGGCGCGAAGCGACACAGCACGTGTCACACCTTATCATTGATCAATTCCGCAACTTCCCCTGAAATTTTAAGGTTGTGTCATCTTAGGTCAGGTCACCAGTGCAGGTCAAGTGACCTCACCTCCAAAAATGTTTACGTCGGCATAAGTAAGAAAAGGGTGACTTCATCGAATTCAAACTTGTACCTTATAATGGGCCCAAAAAGTACTAATAAATTTATTACGGGATTTTTCCCATCGATGACCTAGGGGCAGGTACGAATCATGACCTCTCCATTGGAAATGCATGGGGAAAACGGAAATTTGCCGAAACATTGCTCTATGTTTGCAGACGCCGCTTGGAATACCTTCGGATTCCCCAAATCATAATATCCTAGGCCTCAGCATCGGTTCATGTTGCAAGTTTAGACGTGACATGAGAGTTTGAGACGTGACATTTGAGAGTTCATCTGGGGCTTCCCAAGCAGGTTTTAAGACTTGGGTCAATTGGTTTGCAGGAAATGTTGATAAAACTCTTATTTTGATACCATTTTTTGGTTTGCTATTGTGAGCTGATTGATATGCATATTGACAATGCTAGGCTAGATGGTGACCTTGACCTAGCCTTAGGTCAGGTCATTTTTATGCTTTGATCTAGTATAGTTATTTTATGCATTATTTGATGATTCGCCGAACGAGAGGAAGCGAATTGTGCCTAAAAATGATTCTAGCTCAACTCTGTCAGACGCTAGAGCCCAGAAACTGTTCTCTAACATACCACCTTCTTTGACCTGTTCTGTTCTCAATATTGACCTGAGCCAAAAAGCGACCGATGTAGCTTCTTTATGAATTTGTTATGAGCTATCCACCAGTCTTTGTGTGTTTTCGCTATCCCGCATAGGAGCCGAGTTCAATGGGGGGGGGTGTTTGAAGATTTCCCCCAGTATGATGTCGAAGGTGGCTCAGAGGCCCACCGGAGCGAGTGCTAATAATTTCGCAGGAAATGGCGATAGAGGTTTAATTTTGATACTGATAAGTTTTGATCGTCATTACAAGTCGGTAAATATGCATATTGAATAGTTTTAGTCCGCAGATATCTCTGTGTTTTTTGGGGAAAATTATTAAAGTTGTGCTGCTATTGGACTTGTGAAGAGGCATGTTGTAAGCGTTGTCCCGGGAAAGGACCCCAGACCTGGTCGCGGGAAAAGTCCCCAATGGCTCGTCTCAGGTAGTTAGGAAATCTGGCGTGGATGGAAATCGGTAGAAGGGATTTTGGGTCTCCAAAATCAGCTGAGGGGCCCGTGCCAGTTAAGGGGGCCCAGATAAGTGCCCCCGACGAGCTCATTTGACCTCAGTGCCAACACAGGGTTCTCAAGACCAGCGTGGGGTGCTTACCTATTTAAACGGTTCCTAAATAAGCTCAGGGACCCAAAACTAACCCAGAGGTCTAATTTTCAACTCATGGGGCCCAGACACTCTGAGGGGACCCTGCAGCAGCTCAGCAGGCCCATAAAACTAATAGGGCCAGACTAGCTGGGTGCCTCGATGAACTTGTGGCCAGATACGTACAACGAGCCCCAAACAAGCTGAAGGGATCTATATCAGTTAAACGAAAACGATACCAACCCAGGGGACCCTGACCAGCTTAAGGGACATTAATCCATCTTGGGGCCCTACGACCAAACCAGAGACCTCTGAAGTAAATCCTCTCACGGACCCTAGACCAGCTCACGTCTGCCACAATTATTCCACCTACAGGGTTCTTTCTAGCTTAGGGGGGGCCAGAGCAGCGAAGGATCTAAGGTCAAACCAGTAAGCTCCTGTACAAGACCCTCTCACGGTCCCAGAACAGCCCAGTGTTAACCTGAAAATTTCCCTCTCAGAAGGCTCAAAATTAGCTCAGAGGGCCCAGGACCTGCTGAGGGGGCCCAATACCCAATAAAGGGCCTAAAAAAGCTCAATAGGCTTCAGTGGCGACGTATAGGTTTCAGGTTAAGTGTGAGGGCCTGGTTATCTAAAGCGGTCCCAGATCAGCTGATGGGACTCGATAACAACTCAGGGAAGTCACCAAAAACTCAGGGGCCCAGGCCCGCAGAGGCTCTGCGGTCTCTGAGGCTCAGGTTAGCGTTAATCGGGTATTTCAGTATGGAGCCGTTAGCCAAAACAACTGTGATAAGTGGAGGTGGTGGATACGACATCTCAGATTGGGCCAAGACCGAAGATAACTGTATTATTTGCTCATCGTGCTTCAGTTAGTGTCATTGGGTGCTTTCAGAATTTTCTACCAAGGTACCAGTCGTTAGCTGGCCCAAAATATGTTTGATGGTAAACGTGAACATGTCCTCACTAAGAGGAAACTTTCATGAAAATAAGCATTTACAAATCGTGTTTTAAATGCGTTTTTTTAAACTGGCCGCCTTTTCGTAGGTAAATTGGCGCCCCTCAGGTTCGGCGCCCCTGAGGTTCGGCGCCTCCCCCCGAGCCTGCCCCCTTAACGAAATCCTAGATCCGTTACTGATGCGTAATGCTATTTGACCACTTTGCCTTGGATAATGGTATTCAAAACTTTATTCACGAAAACCCATTTATCCCCACAACGCGTGCCTAATCAAAAAATACAAAGGGTAAGACCCCCGTGAAATTGATAATTATACCAAAGTAGACCCCAAGCGACCTAAATAAACCAATTTCAGTCATGACGACACAGTCTACTGCGGGTGCCCCGGCATCCCGAATGATCTATTAGGCACCCCCAATGGTGATTCGGGCACCCCCAACTAAAATTTCAAGTAAATGCGGAAATAAGAGTTTGAAGAAGAGGAAAATATGAAAAAGACATTTTTCACATGCTATAGGTGTGCCTGACCTACAACATAATCCTTAATTCGCAGGAAAAATACCTAGGCATCATAGATGATTAGCAATACGCTCGTAAGAAAAATTTATTGAACATTCCAAATGCAAGCAGAGTTCCATAGGAAGCCCATAGGAGACGACAAATCAAAAGATGTACACAAGAGCTGAATAAAGTGCATTTTTATTTATGCCTGTAGCAATGCATAAAATCCATGTAAAGTCGTTCAAACTCAGACTGAAGAAATTTGCCAGAATTTTCAACACTAATTCGGCGTTTCATTGGGAGTGCCCGTGCATCCCCAAAGAGATATAAATCCACACCCCTGGAAGACAGGACTCTGATAAGCGGTAGATTGAGACGGGAAAGCAAAAGAGGTGAGCGGAGTGACCGTAAGCGGCCGTATGTGGTCGGGAAAGACGGACAAGGGAGAAAGGCCAATAGCCAAATAGCCAAATAGAGCCGAGCAGGGTAGCAAAAAGGGTGGAAAGGATGCTAATACTCAGTCATATAGGTTTCGGCAGGGCCAAAACGTAGGGGTAAGGGGTGCTGGCAGACACATATGGGAACGGGACGTATAAACAGGAGAGGAGGACAGGGCGTACCGGGCCGCCCATTAGAACCAGGCAGGGCTGAGAAAAGGGAAGGCAGGCACTGGTGGGCAGTAAGATTGAGCGGGACAGGGCAAAGAAGGGAATACAGGGCAGTGGGGGACAGGCAGCTGGAGTCCGACTGGGTGGGAGAGGAGGGAGGGTGGGGAGCGGGTGGACAGTAAAAACGGCTAGGCAGGACTCAATATGATACGAACATGGCGCTGGTGGAAAATCAGATAGAGCCGGGCAGAATGGAGCAGAAGGAGAATGGAGAACAGGGCACTGGCAATCAGTCAGACAGGAATGGGAAAGACAAAAATAAGCGGAGGGCAGGGCTCTGGTGGGCATTTTGATGTGGCCGAGATACAAAAAAAGAGCAGAGGGCAGGACTGGTGGGCAGTAGGAAAGAGCCAGACAGGGAAAACGGATGGGGCCAGGAAATGAGAGCATGAGAGGTCTCGCGCTCCCCCCCAGCTAAATCCTGGTTACGCCACTGGTAGCAGGAGGCCGTTGCTAGGCAATGGTGGGGTAGGCTCGAGCCTCCTAGTCCCCCAGATGAACTCCTGGATCCGCCACTGGTATACACAATGGTATATACGTGGTGCCGATAAAGAGTAAGGGCCGGCAGCTGAGAGCAATGTCAAACCCAGTCCTGACTATAGTTAAACCAAGTTAGGTATACCCTATCTTGGGCGTCAGAGTATACTCTAACGCTCCGGTAGCGACATTGGAAACAGCGACGCGCCTCACCTGTGCCATGAAGTGAGGCCTGCCGTAGGCCACGGCCGGCACCAGCGGTGCTGTGGGCCGCTCCTGCTCCTGCTCCCCTGCCGACCGGCTCAGCCCCAGCAGCTCCTGGATGGCAAACGGCGAGCGCTGCGGCAGCGTCGGTACCGACGGCGGCCCCATCGGCGTCGACGGCAGCACGTTCATCACAGCTCAGGCCCATGTACTAGTTCTGAGTGATGAGCGATGGGTCACTGGTGCCGGCTCCGGGTGTGTGTGGTAGGTACAGCCACCGTCAGTACAGTACCGGTACGGTACAGCCACAGTCAGAATCCACGGAAAGTGGCGTGACAATACACCCGCCACCAGCTGCCGAAACCTACTGACCAATACCGGCCAATGTCCAAATCGCACCACTCACTGCGCTCGGCAAATACGATTAAAGGTGGCGGGTAATTGGTGCGATTGCGGCCCGCCGGGCACGCCACCGGGCGCTGATTATACAGAGCGCTGGGGGCGCGTGAGGGCGCTAATTCGGCGGTGACATGCACCGATCACGACGGCGCAGCCGTGAAGAGCTAGTGTCTCAACCAGACATCAACCAGAGCACGGGCTCAGGCTCCAACTGGCCGTTCAACGTCAGGGCAGTCAGCATCTGACGCATCATTACCGCCGACGCCCCGCCCACACCGCGCGCCGACCAATCAGCGGACGCCGCCGCTGGACTGCGGCCATGCCACTGATTAGCTCGTTAGAGGGCGGAGATGAGACGCCTGAGCGGCCCCAGATGACTTCTCAACAGACGGCAAGGACGCGGCACTTAGGCGTTTTGCAGCTCTTCGTCTCAGGGGATGTTACATACAGTTGATGTCAGCCAAATCCGAGGATGTTCAGACTTCTCCCCCTCCATTGCAGTACATTTTTTCAACTTTTCACCGTGACCAATTAAGAAAAAGGTCACGTTTTCACAGTCGAAAGGACAGTCTTGTTTAAACACGTTTCAAGCAGCGCAGAAATTTAATAAGTGGTCCTAAGTGCACTGGCGGCGGAACTAGGGGCACTGGGGCACAGTGCTCCCCCTTAAATCAGGAATTTTAACACCAACCCCAGGCCACGGTGCCCCCTTAAATCCTGACGTTCCGCCGTCACTGCCTAGGTGTCCACTCGCTGAGGGGGGATTCCAGGACAGATCGAGCAAGGCTTGGCACCACCATGTCTAGAAAAAATATGAAACTCTGTCTCCGGGGTAGTTTTGGGCCAGGAACACGCCTGTGAGAATCATAACCCCCTCCGACCAACGGTGACCGAGTAATAGCCCGAGGCATTTTCGCTAGGTCACCTTGTAGACTCATCTTTGATGCTTCATACCTCAAAAACGCATTGCCTGAATAACGATTTTTGTATATGATTGAACTCGTCTTGAACTATACATTATTTTGAAAAAGAAAATGTCAAAATTAAAAAAATTGACTTTTAATTCGTTTAACCTTTTCTTTTTTGAAGTAGCTTGAACTTTTCGCAGTTGAAATTTCCCTTTTAGACACATCAAAAATTTTGCTTCATAAAATATCTTTCGATAAAAAAATGCGTTCTTGCTATAAATTTCAAATGTTTAGCACCTAAGGTAGGTATGCAGACGGTTTTTGACCACTGTGGTAGTACCTAGGTACAGCTTTATGTTTAATACGGCAAGCAAAGCGATTGCTTTTGTAATTGGTTGCTTGCAATCATATTGCATTGTCTTTACGAAATTTTCATCGTGCAAGTGTCAGAATTTATGAGAATTAACACACACCCACACGAGGGGGCGGGCAACCGGCCTCCTCAGGTTTTCATAGGCAGTACAACAACAACCTTAGCGCAGCGCCACCGTACTTCATCTACCTCTAACTCAAAATTTTTGCAGCTTCTGGTAAAATTTTAGGTCTGGGCCATGCCAGGTCATACCGCCAACCCAGGTCAAGAGACCTAACTTCGAAAAAGCTTTGGAGGTGCATCAGTAAGATCAAATTTAACCTATCGTGCTTAGTTTCACACCACATAGTAAGGTCACCAATCAAGATAATTGTTCGTAGCAGGATTTCTATATCGATAACCTGGGACAAGGTCAGGGTCACGATCTCCCCATTTGAAATGCATGGCGCAATTTGTAAATTTTGATAACTTGCGAGCATTGAGAATTGTCGAGAATTGCGATGGAGGTTTTATTTTTAGGTTGTCGTGTCTGACTTGCCACCGCAGTTTGATTAATATTCTTTTTACGATACAGACCTAAGCCTGGCTCTAGGTCAAAGCAGGTCAATTTTGGAATTTGACTAGACAAGATTATAAGATATATAATCCGATCGGGCTCGACAAGAGCATTTCAATGGTGTTGAAACCTTTTCTACGGCTCTGCTCTGACAGCTATTATACCACAAACATTAGGCTTCCACTGTGTTCCTCTAAGGAATACTTTGACCTCGAGCGACCTCAAAGGTGACCCGACCAGACGATCGTATGTAACATTGTCGGTAGTGATTAAAACTGACTATTCAGCGGCGTCGCTCCCAGTGCACTGTTCATTCTACATGGTTTGCTGAATAGCAGAGATAACCAACAATTAGGCCACGGAGCCTGTGTGATATAGCATGCCTCCAAACACAACACTGTTATGGCTCGTGTTTTTTTCAGAACTTATGCCTGGAGCATGAAAGGGAGAGAAATGACTGAAGAATGTACATCTCCTGACGGAGAGCTGTGCTGCACAATGCAAAAATATATTTAACTTCATCAAATGGTGCCACCATGATGGTGGCACCATGCACACGATTTCAAAGCAAGGCAAAGGTTTAATTCCAGTACAAAACTTATATCGAAGCAAAATTCAATTATGTAAATGAAGTGTTTTTAGTATGTCTCACAGCAAGGGCGTCTGTGGCTATATCGAGAGCACTGTGAAACGGGCAACATATCACGATGGCTTAAAAGCAGTGACGGATCTAGGATTTTGTTAAGGGGGCCCAGGCTCGGAGGCGCCGAACCTGGGGGCGCCGAACCTGAGGGGCGCCAATTTCAGTGGCGGATCTAGCCGGTCGGCTGGGAGGAGCAAACCAAAGTCGAAAAGCAAAAACGTAACGCAGTAAAAAGCTGCGCTACCAATATCACTTGCCCGTAGAATTTTGGGTATTTGAGGCGAAAAGCCAAAAAAACTTCACGGGGTGAAAAATATGGGCTCGAGATACTTCTTCCTATCCAAGGCTGGCTATACTATGACTTGCTATAGTACTATGGAGGTCTGGCTATACCATAACTGAGAATTATTGATATTTACTCCATGATTCTGATGAAGGGCTGTGCCCGAATATATATTCTTCAGTGTTTTTACATTTCCGGATTCGAGGGGACAGGCCAAGGAACATCTTATCAACTTATGTTCTGTTTGAAGTTGAGAGTTGGAACACCAAAATCTTGCTTATAAACTAAGAAGGTGTAGGGAAAAAAGGAGGTCGATTGCTTTGGGGGCGAAAGCGCAGTTTTGCCCCGAGCTTTTTCGTTTGGGGGAATGCCTTTTCCCTCCCCCTTGGATCCGCCACTGGCCAATTTAACACCCAAAAGGCGGCCAGTGTCAATGAAGAACGCGTTTAAAAAGGATTTGTAAATGCTTATTTTCATGAAAGCTTCCTTATATTTCGGGTCAGCTAGCATATTTCGGGCCAGCTAACGACTGGTACCGTGGTAGAAAATGCTGAAAGCACCCACTGACACTAACTGAAGCACGCTGAGCAAATAATAGGGAGAGTGGGGAGAGTTGTATCATGGACAAGTTGTATCAGAGCGATTTTTTCCAAAACTATCCAAGAGATAGCGCTCCCGACACGACCAGATGATGCGGCAAGCGGTCCGCCATCTTTCTTTATACTGCCGTCTGCTTGGCTTGGCGCGTTTCGCGGTGAGTGCAGAAAATGTGTTTTCGGGGTGTCATTCTGTAAAATTTCGTCGTAAGGAAATGTGTGTTTTTGTCATTCAGATGATCACGAATTGGAAGGATCGTTGTAGCAGTGGTAAGGGTAGATTCTAAGGCTTCGTGTGTGAGAAGGATTTTCTCGGCTGGCCACTGGTTGTTGAGCACGAGGACGTGTTTTCCAATGTGAGGGGTGGTACATGTTGTATCAAGGCCAGGTGGGGTATGTTGTAACAGTGATACAACTCACCCCAATGTTCATGCAGCTCATTAGGGGTGTCGCCACAGATTCTTTTTTCCAAAAACACTACATTGTCACATCTAGCCACAACGAAAAATTAGGTAAAATATTTTTTATGCAAACAGTGCGGGTCAGGATAAGTGTAAGACGGACCACGCTGATGGAATGAAAGCAAAGGCAAAAATTAAAGTCTAACAAATCCAGTGGCGAATCTAGGATTTCGTTAGGGGCAGGCTCTGAGGAGGGGGCGCCGAACCTGGGAGCGCGGAATCTGAGGGGCGCCAATTTACCACCCAATAGGCGGCCAGTGTCGAAGAAAACACGGGTTTAAAAAACGTATTTGTAAAATTTTATTTTCATGAAAGCTACCTTTCAGTGAAACATGTTCACGTTTACCATCAAACATGTTTCGGCCGGCAAGGTTTCGCCCAGAACGTAATGACTGGTACATTGGTAGAAGAAGCTGGACGCCCCCACTGATGCTAACTGAAGCATCATGAGCAAAGAATACAGCTAACTTCGATCTGGAAGAAAACTGAGGTGTCGTAACGACCACATCTACATATCATAGTTGTCTTGGCTAATGCTGGGTCCCTACAGAAACCCCGATTGACGCTACAATAAGCGCAATTAACAATGAATACAGTGAACTTTGTTGAACTTAAGTCATGGCGAAAGCTAAGGTGCCGTATCGACCACCTCCACATATCAAAGTTGTTTTGACTAAGGCTGAGTCCCTACTGAAATCTCCGATTGACGCTAAACTAAGCATCAGAGGCCGAAGAGCCTCTGCGGGCCTGGGCCTCTGAGTTTTTGGTGGCTGCTCTGAGCTGATATTGAGTCCCCTCAGTTGATCTGGGACCGCTTTAGATAACCAGGCCCACACATTGAACTTGAATGTGTCGCCACTGGAGCCTTCTGAGCTTTTCGGGGTCCCTTAATTGGTGTAGGCCCCCTCAACAGATCCTGGGCCCTCTTGAGTTAATTGCTAGCTATCTGAGAGCGAGTTTTCAGGCTGCCCCCTGGGCAACCTGAAAACCTGTTCTGAGACCGTGAAAGAGTATTGCACAGGAGCTTACTGGCTTGGCCTTAGATCCTTCGCTGCTTTTGGCCCCCTAAGCTAAAATAACCCTGTAGGTGAAATTATTGTGGCAGCCATGAGCTGGTCTAGGGCCCGTGATAGGATTTACTTAAGGGGCCTCTGGTTTGATCATAGGGCCCCTAGCTGGATTAGTCTCCCCTGAGCTGGCAAGGGTCCCCCTGGGTTGGTATCGTGTTCGTTTAACTGATATAGACCCCTTCAGCTTGTATGGGGCCCGTTGTGCGTATCTGGGCCCTATGAGTTCGTCAAGACACCCAGCTAGTCTGGAAATCTTAGTTTGTATGGGCCTCCTGAGCTGCTTTGGGCCCCCTCAGCGTGTCTAGGCCCCATGAGTTGAAGGTTGGCCCTCTGGGCTAGTTTTGGCCCCTGAGCTTATTTAGGACCCGTTTAAATGGGTAGGCACCCCACGCTGCCTATACAGCTCATTAGGGATGTCGCCACAGATTCATTTTTCCAAAAAAAACACTATATCATCACAGGTAGCCACAACGAAAAAATAGGTAAAAATATATTTTCTGCAAAAAGTGCGGGCCAGGATAAGTACAAGACAGGCCGCGCTGATGGAATGAAAGCAAAAACAAAAATTAAAGTCTAACAAGTCCCAAGAAGTTATGGCCACATCCCCACCTTCGCTTCAAAAATTCGAGGACACCCCTGCTCGCCCCCCGCCTCCCACTTCCCACGTCCATGCAATTCATCCGTATCACTGATACAACCCTTCCCGTAACTATTGTGAGAGGTTTACTTAGTAAGTCCATAACTAATACGCTTAGGCTTTTCAGATTGAACAGTTGCAGATTGAACAGACTTTAGCCCTGGCTTAAGTCTACTGGTACCTAGTCAAGAATTTGCCCGTTTCGACGCATCGTGTTGGCTTCCTTTTTCCAAACTGGTCACTTTTACACTTGGACGGTTGATGTTTCGTTTGCGCTTTTTGTCGCCATGAATTTCGTACTGTATTGGCCATAGTTAGGTTCAATAAAATGCAAGTTAAGTTTATAATTAAATTCTAAATTCTTTGTAGGTTGTTCCCACGGCCATGATCGGTAGCAGGCACAGTCTCCAAAACGTGACACACTGTTACAACTAACCCACCATGTGATACAACTCACCCAACCGGTGGGGTAAGTTGTATCAAGTGAAAAGGTCCATTCGCCGGGCGGTAAGAGACAAACCAGCAAAGATTAAGAAAAAATATATCGGCAAAAGGAAGCCAAAGGATGCAGCTACGAGATGGTATTGAAATCACGGGGCCATCCCAAGTAGTTACGAAATTAATGAACCTGGAGTAAAAACTGATACAACCCACCCCACCCTCCCCTACAGTTATATTCGGTCATGGTAAAAACTGAGGTGTCGTATCCACCACCTCCACTTATCACAGTTGTCCTGGCTAACGGCTCAATACTGAAATACTCGATTGACGCTAACCTGAGCCTCATAGGCCGCAGAACCTCTGCGGGCCTGGGCCCCTGAGTTTTCGGTGACTTCGATGAGTTTATATCGAGTCCCCTCAGCTGATCTGGGACCGCTTTAGTTAACCAGGTTTTCACACTGAACTTGAAACCTATATGTCGCCGCTGAAGCTTATTAAGCTTTTTGGGCCCTTTTATTGATATAGGGCCCCCTCAACCGGTCCTGGGCCCTCTGAGCTAAAAGCTGGAGCTCTGAGTTTTTGTCGAGGCTCTGTTTTCGTTTAACTGATATAGATTCCTTCAGCTTGTTTGGGGCCCGTTGTGCGTATCTGGGCACTAGTTCGTCGAGGCACCCAGCTAGTCTGGCCCTATTAGTTTTATGGGCCTTCTGAGCTTCTGCCGGTTCCTCTCAGAGTGTCTGGGCCCCATGAGTTGAAAATTGGACCCCTGGGTTAGTTTTGGGTTCCTGAGCTTATTTAGAAACCGTTTAAATAGGTAGGCACCCCACGCTGGTCTTGAGAATCCTGTGTTGGCGCTGAGGTCAAATGAGCTCGTCGGGGGCCCTTATCTGGGGCCCCCTTAACTGGCACGGACCCCTCAGCTGATTTTGGAGACCCAAAATCCCTCCTACCGGATTCCACCCACGCCAGATTTCCTGACTCCCTGAGGGCCCCTGGGGGCCATTGGGGATTTTCCCGCGATCAGCGCTAGGGCCCTCCCCCGAGACAAAGCTTACAACATGTCTCTGTGTATATACTCTAGCATCTGCCAGAGTTGAGCTAGAATCATTTTTAGGCACACTTCGCTTCCTCTCGTTACGGCGAATCATCAAATAATGCATAATATGACTATACTAGGTCAAAACATAAAAATTACCTGACCTAAGGCTAGGTCAAGGTCACCATCTAGCCTAGCATAGTCAGTATGCATATCAATCAACTCACAATAGCAATAAAAAATGGTATCAAAATACGGGTTTTATCAATATTTCCTGCAAAGCAATTAACCCAAGTCTTAAAACCTGCTTAGGAAGCCCAAGATGAACTCTCAGAGGTAACATGTCTAAACTTGCAACATGAACCGATAAAGAGGCCTAGGATACCATGATTTGGGGAATCGAAGGTATTCCAAGCGGCGTCTGCAGACATAGAGCAATTTTTCGGCAAATTTCCGTTTTGCCCCATGCATTTTCAATGGAGAGGTCATGATTCGTACTTGTCCCTAGGCCATCGATGGAAAAATCCCGCAATAAATGTATTAGTACTTTTTGGGCCCATTATATGGTACAAGTTTGAATTCGATAGATTCACCCTTTCCTTTCTTACGCCAACTTAAACATTTTTTGGGGTGAGGTCACTTGACCTGCACTGGTGACCTGACCTGAGATGACACAACCTTAACCCTCGCCCCACCGGGGGGCCATCGATGGCCCCCCTAAGGTTTTTCGGGGATAGCAGAAAAACAACGAGGCGCAGCACCACGGTTGAGGGCTCTACCTCTCACTGCATCATTTTCCCATCATCCCTGAAATTTTTTACCCCGGGTCACCCAAGGTCAGGTCACCAGACGAGGTCAACCAAGGTCACCTCACTTCACCTTTAGAGCTCTGTAAGAGCTACATTTCAAAGTCGATCGATTTGAAACTTCCTACACTTCATGACCCCTCCAGGGTCTACAAGGTGTATATCCGGGATTTTTCGATTTCCTGTCCTGAGGTCAGGTCACGAGGCGACCTCTCCCATTGGAAAAGCATGGGAAAAGCTATTTCATGATATAAAAGCCACAAAAATGATTGCAAATACTCAGACTGCTCAGAACAACGTTTTTGGACACCCTTTCACGGATCCCAGGGGTCATATTTGCCCTTTGACTTTTCCAAGGTCATCCAAGGTCACCGGAGGTCAAAAACAGTATTTTGACAATAACTTTTGACCTAATTGAGCTAGAGCGGTGAAATAAACACCATCGTGTTTGTCTTGTCACTGGCTTTCATTTGATATACGGCAAGGTCACTTTTTGACCTTTCGTGACCTCAGGTCATATTAGGTCACGAGGTGACCTCTGGCGGTCAAACCACTGGCGGGAGGTCTTTACGTTCAACATAACGGAAAAAGTGCTGGCAATTTGCTATCAAATGTACTTTACCAGGCCTCAATAGCTCTAATGACATAAGAGTTATGCCCAGTTTGCTTAATCATTGCATATTTGAGTGAAAATAGCCGATCTTGACCTAATTTGACCTCTGGAGGTCAAACCATTGACCTGAGCACTAAAACATGCGAAGTAATTTCTTACTGAATTCATGCGAGCTTTCTATTGCACTTTGCAGATTTGCGCTAACGCCCATATTTTCGGAGTTAGAGGGGGCCATCGATGGCCCCCCGGTGGGGCGAAGGTGGCGCCGGACCCCCGGTGGGGCGCGGGTTAAATTTTGAGGGAAAGTTGCGGAATTGATCAATGATAAGGTGTGACAAGTACTGTGTCGCTTCGCGCCGACGTTTTTCGTGCCACTGGGAGACCTCGAAGGGGTGTTCAAGCACCCCCCAACGGGCCGGAACGGGGCTCGAATGCTCTAGAACAGGGCTGAGGCCAAAAGGGAAGGCTCTAAACAATGTCTGCAATTTTTGGGGTCAAGGTCCTTCAAGGTCATTGACCTAATACGGCACAACCCAACATATTTTGCCTAATTTACGCTATAACTAGCACTGTGCCCAAGCTTACCAATGACCTTTGATCAAACCTTGATCATCAAGGCCAGTGACCTTTAAAATTGACCTGTAACCTTGATCTAAACACTGAACGCTTACGCTTATGCTATCAAAGGGCGCCTTTACTATCCAGGGCCGCTGTTTTATTCAAGGCAGTCTGTTCTATCCACGGGCATCTGATATTTCGGGGGCGGTGCCTAGGTTATTCAGGAGGCGGTTTTTTCTCCTTTACTTTGATATAATAGCATACGTCATAGTAGGAATCGTAACATTACGCAACGTCATTTAGGAGCTGTCCAGGAGTACCTGTGCTCATCAGGGACACCTATGCTGTCTGGGGGGGCTTTGCTTCGATGAGGCACCTGTGCCACCCAGGGGCGCCTTCGCTCCCCAATGGACGCAAACTAGCTATCCAGGGGCATCTTTGCTGTTCCGGGGGTGCCTTTGATACCCAGTGCCCAAGGGGAGCTTTTTCTTATCCAGGTTCACCATGGTATTGAGGGGCGTATTTTTATTCAAGGTAACCTATACTACCCAGTGGCGCCTACCCTATGGAAGGGGCGCTTAGGCTATCCAGGGGGCGGCAATTTGCTATGCATAGGGCGCCCTTATGCTCTCCATGGGCACCTCATTCAGAGGGTGCCTCTGATATTCAGGGGCGCTTTTCCTATCAACAGGGTACCTGTGCCATCTTGGGGCTATTCTTATCAACGGACGCTGCTGTTATTCAGGAACACATATACTACTATCAAGACTCGCCTTTGCTACCAAGAGGCGCCTTTACTTCTTAGGAAGTTTGGCGCCCGTGCTTTAAAGAGTGCTTTGGCATCGATTGATTGCTCTATTATTGGGCTTAGGTGCGCGTCAACCTTCGCTCATGTAGCACCCATATGGTTGCTAAGGAACGCTTATGCTATCAAAGGGCGCCTTTACTATCCAGGGCCGCTGTTTTATTCAAGGCAGTCTGTTCTATCCACGGGCATCTGATATTTCGGGGGCGGTTCCTAGGTTATTCAGGAGGCGGTTTTTTCTCCACAGTGGCGCACTATTGCTTTCCTGGGGCGCCGTTACTGCCCAGGGATGTCTTTCTATCCAGGGGCGCATATACTGTCTAGGTGTATTTTTCAATCACAGACATGATTGAAATACATGCCCCTACGTTATCCTGGGGTGCTTTTTGTCTCCGGTGAGGCGCTATTTTTCTCTTCCGGGCACCAGTTTATCCAAGGGCACCTATGCTGTCCAGAGAACCTTTGTTATCTAGGGCTGCCTTCGCTGTTAAGGGGCACCTTTGCTACCCAAAGGGAGCATTTTACTTTCCTGGAGTGCTTATTTCCATCTAAGGGGAACATATGCTATCTTGGAGCGCCTTTGCAAACATGGGGCGCACTTTTCTATCCAGGTGCGCCTTTGCACTTAAGGGGGCGCCTCTGCAATCCAGGAGGAGCCCAAAATAGATGGAGAATAAGAATCCTGAAATAAGGCGCTCGAACACTGAAATAAAGTGCCTAGTTATCAGAAAGAGGCGCTCATCTGCTGAGCGGGGAGGACTGCTGGTTGGTGAGGGCAGCGTTCTCGGAAACGGGGCGCACATACTGAAAAAGGCACCCGGTTGCAGCGATGGAGCACTAAGCCTTCAGTTATAGGTTAATGAAATGTGGTTAAAGGCAGTCCACGCTCAAACTGAGCGCTCGAGCCCTGTGACAGAGCGCGCGACTGTCAGACAGGTGTGCCAAACCATAGACAGTAGGGCAACTGAAGGTGGAAAGGGACACCTATGATATCCTGGGGGCGCCTGTACTTTCAGGTGAGGCGCTTGTTTTCTTTCTCAGGCGCCTAGTTTATCCATGGCCGCCTATGCTGTCCAGATCATCTATTTCAAGAAGGGTTAACTTTGCTGTCCAGTGGCGCCTTTGCTATCCAAGGGCGCATATGCTATCTGTAGGGCGCTTTATGCAAAGGGCGCCTAGGCTGTCCAAGGGCGCCGTCCTAACCAAAGGCCGCCTTTCACTTTCCCTGAAGTGCCTATTTCTGTGTGAGGGGTGCATATATTATCTAGGAGTGCCCTTGATATACGGAGACGCCTTTTTGTCCAGCGGCGCCTTTGCTCTTGAGGGGCGCTGCTCCAATCCAGGGTAGCTGAAGATGGATAAGGGACATCTATGTTATACAGGGGGAGCCTGTACTTTCCAATGGGGCGCTCATTTTCCTTCCCAGGCACCTAGTTTATCTAGGGAGCGCATAGGCTATCCAAAGGCGCCTTTGCTTTCGAAGGGGTGCCTTCCTAGGGGCGCCTTTGCTGTCCAAAGCACTTGTGTTATCCAGGGTTGTCTTTGCTGTCCAGTGGCGCCTTTGCTATCTAAAAGTGCATATGATATCCGTTGGCGTTTTATCCAGTGGGCGCCTGGACTATCAAAGGGCACTTTTTCTATCCAAGGGTTGCATTTATTTTCCTGAAGCGCCTATTCCTATCTAAGGGGCGCATATGTTATCTAGGAGCGCCTTTGATACCAGGAGGCGGCTTTTTGTCCAGGGGCGCATTTGCTCTTGGGGGCGCTGCTCCAATGCAGGGCAGCTGAAGGTGGATAAGGGACATCTATGTTATACAGAGGGCGCCTGTACTTCCCAGTGGGGCGCTCGTTTTCCTTTTCGGGCTCCTAGTTTATCCAGGGGGCGTCTAGGCTATCCAAAGGCGGCTTTTCTATCGAAGGGGTGCCTTCCTAGGGGCGCCTTTGCTACCCAGGGGCGCCTTTGCTGTCCACGGCATTTGTGCTATCCAGGGTTGTATTTGCTGTCCAGGGGCGCCTTTGCTATCCAAGGGTGCATATGACACCCGTAGGCGCTTTTTCCAGTGGGCGCCTAGGCTATCAAAGGGCGCCTTTGCTACCCAAGGTGAGCATTTTATTTTCCTAAAGCGCCCATTTCTATCTAAGGGGCGCTTATGCTGCCCAGGGCACCTATGTTACCAAGATTTGCCTTTACTGCCCAGGGGCGCCTTTCCTAGCCAAGGGCGCATATAGTATCCGTAGGGTGCTTCATCCAGGGGGCGCCTAGGCTATCTAAAGGCGGTTTTTCTATCGAAGGGGTGCCTTCCTAGGGGCGCCTTTGCTACCCAGGGGCGCCTTTGCTGTCCACAGCACTTAGGGTTGTCTTTGCTGTCCAGGGGCGCCTTTGCTATCCAAGGGTGCATATGACATCCGTAGGGCGCTTTTTCCAGTGGGCGCCTAGGCTATCAAAGGGCGCTTTTTCTACCCAAGGTGAGCATTTTATTTTCTAAAGCGCCTATTTCTATCTAAGGGGCGCTTATGCTGTCCAGGGCACCTATGTTACCAAGATTTGCCTTTGCAGCCCAGGGCGCCTTTCCTAGCCAAGGGCGCATATGACATCCACAGGGCGCTTCATCCAGGGGGCGCCTAGGCTATACAAAGGCGGTTTTTCTATCGAAGGGCTGCCGTCCTAGGGGCGCCTTTGCTGTCCACAGCACCTGTGTTATCCAGGGTTGTCATTGCTGTCCAGGGGCGCCTTTGCTATCCAAGGGTGCATATGACATCCTTAGGGCGATTTTTCTAGTGGGCGCCTAGGCTATCAAAGGGCGCCTTTTTCTACCCAAGGTGAGCATTTTATTTTCCTAAAGCGCCTACTTCTATCTAAGGGGCGCTTATGCTGTCCGGGGTACCTATGTTACCAAGATTTGCCTTTGCTGCCCAGGGGCGCCTTTCCTAGCCAAGGGCGCATATGATATCCGTAGTTCGCTTCATCCAGGGGGCGCCTAGGCTATCCAAAGGCGGGTTTCTATCGAAGGGGTGCCTCCCTAGGGGTGCCTTCGCTACCCAGGGGCGCCTTTGCTGTCCAGGGGCGCCTTTGCTATCCAAAGGTGCATATGACAAATGACATCCGTAGGGCGCTTTTTCCAGTGGGCGCCTAGGCTAACAAAGGGCGCCTTTTTCTACCGAAGGTGAGCATTTTATTTTCCTAAAGCGCCTATTTCTATCTAAAGGGCGCCTATGTTGTCCAGTTCACCTATGTTACCAAGATTTGCCTTTGCTGCCCAGGGGCGCCTTTCCTAGCCAAGGGTGCATATGGTATCCGTAGGGCGCTTCATCCAAGGGGCGCCTAGGCTACCCAGGGGCGCTTCATCCAGGGGGCGCCTAGGCTACTCAGGGGTGCATTAGTTCCCCATGGCGCAATCTTGCTATCTAGTGGCGCCTTTTCTTTGCCGGGGCGCTTTTGTTAGCTTTCTAAATTTCATCTTCAACATTTTACTGAGCCGCAAAAGACCAGTAAAGGCGTCTAGTGTTTGGGCAGGGGCGCTTTGCCATGGTTTTAAGGAGTATGTGTTCATTCAAGTGGAATAAGTGGTATCTACCACCTTGGCGCAAGAAATGGGTACAGGCGCGCCGCTCATATCGGGCGCCTTCGGCGCCCGATATGAGCTGAGCTTTACTGGGGCGCTTCGGAGCTAAGGGGAGGGGCCCGGGCCCCCTGGCTCCCCTTGGATCCGTCACTGCTTAAAAGTCCAGTGAAAGATCAAATACGTGAAGCCAAAGATACGCATGATTTTCTTACGCATACATTTTTCAGCACGATTAAGTTCTTGTGCATTCCACAATCAAGCATAGCCAATGTTGCCAGACATCTCCAAAGTCTGTCCGCTAATGCCATTATGTTGAAATGAATAAAAATTTTCATAGAATACCAGCGGTAAAAAACATATTCATCACTGTTCATGAAATCTCTACAAACCAAGGAAGAGAGGTTCGGGTTTCCTATGCCTATGTTTGAACCAATAATTTTCGTGCTGTGCAAGTAGACTATCTTTTATGAATGCTGCATGAATGGTCGCAAATTTAGTCTTGGCAAATGTCCAATGCAAAGGTTATATTAAACATACTGGTATAAATTATTTGGCTTAAGTAATGAGTGACCTGACAGCCATCATTGCAGGTGAATGAATGCGTTTACGCAGGACAGAGTCAGTATCAGCGTTGAAGTCATCTCAGTGTATTCCCTTATTCTTCAATGATAATACAAGGCACCAGGAGTGTGGAATTATATCTATTTGTGGTTGCCCGACCACCTCCAATGAACCGCAGAAACAGTGGTAAAAGTGGTAATACATCCTTTGAATGTTCTCTTTTTCATTTCAAATACTACTTCTTGGTGCAATGTAGTTCAACCGGCCTGTGAGAGGGCTAATCACATGATACATTTTGCTATTTATTTTCACGTAGTGGCTCTCGATATTGCTTCAACTTTGCCCACCCCTAATCATTAAAAAACACCAATCAAAAGCCTTTCGAAGTGGCGTTTGAACTGGGATCCGTGTCGGCTATGAAATGATCACCTTTTAAAAAATATCATGTGAGACAACCTGTTCAAGTGACCAAGTCGAATGCGTAATGATTTCAGGACATTGTTTTCGCATATATGAGCAGATTCAAATTACTTCCTGGGAATGAAAGCCTTTCAGACACGTTTTTTTACATTGTATGAATCCTCTCAAACGCATGTTGTGCTGCAATGGGTCACCTTGTATCGATACTATTTTTCCATCTCTGGGAACGATGAAATTGTTTGAGTGCTTATAGGATAAGTTATAATTGTTTCAATTATTGATAAAGTCGCGACATCTTTGTAAATTTTCGTTTAAGGCTGCAAGGCCCATTACTAATAAGTTCCTTTGCCCTCGTCTCCCTCGAATCAATGGATCCCTTTCTATCACTTTTAATGGCTGCTATTTTTCTTTTTATAAATCTTTTCCAAGTTGTTGCCAGTTCAGTTTTAGGAGTCGGAGTCTCACAAGAGTCATCAAGTGACTTTTTACGGAGACCCCGACCCCACCACCCAAACGAGCAACTCCCACGATGATGGGTTGATTAAGGAACCAAAGTTGAACGTCCCACAAGGCATAACGACGGCCGTCTACCTCAGGTCACCCCCTCACCAGTCAGTCGCCAGCTGTCCTACGGTATTTGCGGTACTTACCACCTGCCAGTTGACCTAATTATTTTTCTAATTATTGCCATGAATACTCGCAATGAGTACCTAATTACTTTCTCTGCGAAAACGATTTAGTCTTGAGCTAAATCCAGAAGCTATCGTTGAAATTGTCACGTGATTCTCCAATTACCCTGGCCAAGATTTGTACTAACAAAACTTCCAATTTTGAAAAAAATTCAAGAAGTTGCAAAAATGTCGAGTTAGAGGTAGATGAAGTACGGTGGCGCTGCGCGAATGTGTTTTTTACTACCTGTAAAAACCTGAGGAGGCCGGTTGCACGCCCCTTTGTGCGGGTGCGTGTTGATTCTCATAAATCTGACACTTGCACGATGAAAATTTCGTGAAGAAAATGCAATATGATTGCAAGCAACCGATTACCTACAAGAGCAATCGCTTTGTTTGCGGTGTTAAACATAAGGCTGTACTACCGCATTGGTCGAAAACCGCCTGCATACCTACCTTAGGTGATAAAATTTGGTATTTATAGCAAGAACGCATTTCTTTAAAAAAATTATCCAAAGATATTCTATGAAGCAAAATTTTTGAGGTGTCTAAATTGGCAGTTTCAACCGCGAAAAGGTAAAGCTAGGTAAAAAATAAGAGGTCAAACGAAATAAAAGTCAATTTTTTTAAATTTTGACATTCCCTTTTTCAAAATAATGTATAGTTCAAGACGAGTTCAATGATATACAAAACTCGTTAATCAGCAATGCGCTTTTGAGTTATAAGTTCTCGGAAGGCCTGCTGGAGATAAGGTGCCATAAACCGCAGAGTGTTGTGGGAATGACATAGGACCCTAAAAAGATGATACAGATGACAGTAAAAGCGCTAAAAGATTGGTAAACTAAAAAGCCAAAGTCCAGAAACTAAGACTTCTAAACCCTAAAAAGTCCAAAAAAGGCTACGTCAAGGTAAGGATAAAGAAAAAAGCGTGGGATGAGGTAAATGCAACGTTTCGGTCTTAGATCGTCGTCAGGCGAAGGGTGCAAGGTGGAGGTGGCTAGAGACCTGAGCTAAACTTTTTCCAAATACCGAGTGACTGTAGGCCTGAGGTAAACTTTTCGTCGAAGCAAGAAGTGTCGGCAGTCCCAACACCCTCTTACCGAAGGAGCAAGGGAGCATCGTGTGTGGTGTGTTTCTATGTCTGAGCATGCGTTTGAGTGGGTGCCCACGTATCATACGTGGGCACCCACTGAATTTACCGCAAGAGTGGCCAGGAAGATGTTTGGGTGTTGAGAGTAGGTCTGTAGCGCCGAATGAGGAATTATTCTGCGGTTTTTCTGTTTGAGCCATCACTGGCGTATTTTAGAATTTTGATGCTCGGGTTGTCTGCTGTCAGCTCATCATTCGGATGCGTGGTTAATCTGTGTTGTCCGAAAGTTTCCTGCCTCTTAGTATGTCTAGCCTCACCTAAGTGTTTGTTAAATCTGAGTCTAACGGCCCTCTGGCTCTCACCGATATAAAATGACTTGCCGGGTTCGCAAAGCTTACAATCTATCCTATAAGTTACATTTTTGGCGTGACACTTCCCATGGATACCTGCATGACAGGCGTGGCAGAAACGACCTCCCCCAGGGCACTGCACTGGTTCCAGCGCCGATCTGACCAAAAGATCCTTCAGGGACGTGCCGCTTGTCCACGCCACCCGCATGGCAAGGCCAGAATTTCGAACGATCCGCTTGACCTGGTCACTGAGAGCGTCGTCAACGAAAGGTAGAACTAGAGGAGCATCATTTCCCCGGTTTTGTGGCCTGGGGCGTGGATTTAGAGCTTCGGCCTGCAGCTTTTTTAGGAGATGGTTTGGGCACCCATTTTTTTAGAAGAGGTCGTATATTTTTTGAGGCTTCTCTTACGAGGGTTTCCGGGTGATGATTTACGAAGTGCTCGAAGAAACTGAGACCGGATGACAGATTTTTTGAGCGAGCAAGGTTGAGCCGAGTCATAAGGGAGGATGATTGGAGCTGCCATCGGTTTGAAGAAAAGTTTAGTTGCATAGTCCCCTGACGTGGAAACCGTGATGAGCGTATCCAAAAAAGGGATGGAACCAGACGTGCCGGTGTGCTTGATGGTGAATTTTATGCTGGTATGAAACGAATTGTTAAAATCGAAGTAAGAGCCCAGAGAGTCCTCGCCATGCGTCCAAATCCCCAATACATCATCGAACATCATAGCGCAACTTGTTCCAAAATTTCAGGTCTGTTTTATCTCAGGGTAGGTTACCACGCCAGGTCAAACGATTTCAGCTCCAAATTTTACGGATCAGTACCGGTGAGGCAATGTTTAATCGATCGATCCAGTGGCGGATACAAGGGGGGCTAAGGGGGGGCTTCAGTTCCCCGCGAAACGTTTGTGTACCTATAGCTAATGCATATGCGGAGGCTGATCTGAGGCAATTGTGGGTATGGCTCGAGCGCCCTAGCCTCCCCCTCCAAGTGAAGTCCTGGATCCACCAATGGATCATTCTGATATTCTTTGTACATATAGCCTGGAAGAATAACAAGAAACTTAAGTCGTCATTGGTTAGGTCGGCCATTTCTAAGCCAAAATGTCCTGGGGGTCAGAGGTGTCATTTATGCAAGTCAGGTTTTAAAGGCGACTGCACACAGAAAAATTTAGTGTATCAAATAGACTGTAGACTGTGTAACCAGGATCAAAACAGGGCTCAATACGTAGGGGGAGTCGATGAGGCCCGTCCGATTGCGATTTAACGAACATTTGCGGGACGCGAAAATAAAACTAGGAACACACCTCTAGGAGATCATTTCCTCGAGAAACATGCAGCACAGGTCACTCAGGCTATATCAGAACCACTTGAGCTAAAAGTAGTTCATCGGGCACGTCATCATCCAGATAGAAAGATAGCCGAATCCATAATCATTCAGGATCGTCATCCCAGCCTTAACGTACAAGGTACGTCCTGGCCTATTATGCGGGTCTAGGATAGGCTATCACTTAACAGCAGTGGCTTAAGAGGTAAGGGAGGGATCAGCGTAAGTATATGTGTTTTGGGGTAGGACTTCCTTACATTATTGATAGTGTTATTGATGCTAGACGTAGGTATATGCTTTTGACGTTTAACTTTGGGCCCGATTTACAGGCTGGGAAAAAGGGCTATGATGGTTGAATTAGTTTAGCTAGTCAGAAGTGATGGACTTAGGTCACAGGTAAGGCTCAGGATTTTTTTAGGTAATTTATCTTTGATGGTGCTTTTCTGCAACCAGATGTATACTCTTTCAACGCCCAACGTTGGGCCAGAGGTACAGGCTGGGAAAAAGTGTTTATTAATGATTGATCAGATTAACTAGCTCAAAGAGATGTTTTGATTTTAGGGGTACGTACTGGGGTTGGGGTTTTTGAAATATGCAACTAATTATTGATAATACTTTTCTGCAGCTAGACGTATAACCATTCGACACTTAACGTTGGGCTAGAGGTACAGGCTGAGGAAAAGTATTTACCAATGATTGTTCACATTAACTAGCTAAAAAAGTTGCATTTGTTTAAGAGGTACATACTAAGGGCAAGGGTTGTTGAATAAGTATAATGTAAAATTTATAATGTTTTTTTACAGCCACACGTATACGCTTTCGACGCTTGACGTTGGGCCAGAGGAGCAGGCTGTGGAAAATGGGTTTATCATTTACAAAAAAAGTGGACCTTGACCACTAGGTACAATCTTAACTAAATAATTCGAGGGAGGCTTTTATTGTAAAAATATAGCATCATCTTAAAGGGAAAAGTATGCAGTCTTTACACCGATCTAGTATCACGTCTACTAGTGCTTAATAGGTAGTTTTTGGTTAGCATTTTAGCTGCAGTCGACGGAAAAATAGTAAATAAGAAGAACAGAAATATCCAAATAACCGATTAAGGTACTTCAGCGAGTTTTTCACTGTTAATCAAAAGCTAGTGTTTGGTTGAAATAATAGAAAAGACTGTCACAAATACTGCTCTAGGTTTGTCGTACTGTCGGCATTACTTTTAGGTTAGAGGTACCAATATGGTTGTTGTCACGACATCCAATCTTATTTTTAACGATTCATTCTAAAAGGCATTTTTGTGTGAAGCTCAATTCGAGGTCTGGCTATACTAGGACTGAGAATTATTGATATTTACTCCACGATTCTGATGAAGGGCTGTGCCCGAATATATAATCTTCAGTGTTTTTTTACATTTCCGGATTCGAGGGGAGAGGCCAGGGAACATCTTAACAATTCTGATATTCTGATCAAAGAGTATGCCCAGTAAGTAACACACATTGGCGGACGCAGGGGGAGTCATTCCGGCCATGGCCCCCCAAAGCGCTGGAGGGGGGCCAAACTATCCTTTGCCCCCCAAACTCCGGATAAATTTGTGAAAAAGGTGTTTAAACTAGGTCTGTAGAGCAAACAAATATTCGCTCCCACCTCCACCCCCGGAGAGCGATCATGTACTTGGAGAGGTAGCTTATACTAGGTCTGTCGAGCACTGAAAAAAGGTGTTTACACTAGGTCTGTAGATAAAAAATCTTCGTTCCCACCCCCCCTCCAGGAGGAGAGGCAGACATGGGTTTGCCCCCCAAAACTCGGGTCTGCGTCCTCCCCTGGGAACACAAGCTTTGAATTCGGAATTCATAGACCTAGAAAGGCCCAGAACATGGGGTGGGGGTGCAAGGTGTATTTTGAAGTCGTCTCTTCCCTGTCAACGCCATAGGGTCAGTGGTCATGATATTTAATTTTGGGGATGTGCCCGCCTCCCCTGTTCCTGCGCCTATACCGGAATTTGTTGCATTGAAATCGTATGGTTATATACCTACTTGTTATATCCTGTTCATTGGAGAGCGGCCCCCACAGCGCAGGCGGTCGGAACGCTCAGGCGCTCAATGTTACCCACGACAGCGCGGCAACACGGAAGACCGAGCGGGGCGGCCGTCCCGCTTGGGACGTTAAACTGGCTAAATTAACCCCCATAAAGCGTCGGGGTGGGGTCGGGGTCCCGACAAGTCCCTATGACTTAGTAACTCACCCAGCAGCCTACCAAACAACAACAAAATTTATAAAAATATATATATGGAAAATTGGATATGGCCAAAATAGTACCCTTTATTGGGAAATACGGTATAAAATGACATTTTCTTCTCAAGATCGTGGCATCTTACACCACACTCGAGGGCCAAGTAGGAATTTTACTTTGACCTCTAAGAGATCATCTGGAGTTGGTAGCCTAAGATGCTTTATGTTTCTCGTTAAGATAATGGAAAGGAATGGCGATAAGACATCTATTTTGATTTTACTATTTTCGTATTGTCGTTTACGTCAGTTGATATGCATAAGAACCACATAAGGGCAGAAAATAACCTTGACCTGACGTTGGGCCAGGTTATTTTGCATCTTGATCTCGCATGATCGTATCATCTATAATTTCATTTTTCTGTAGGAAGAGGAATCTAAGGATGCCTAAAATCATCTCTGACGCAAACCAGTCGAAATCTAAAGCCAAAAGAATTGTCCCTAGTCTGTCATGTTTTTTCCTTGTCATGACCTAAATATCGGTATACATAAGCTCAAAAATAACATGCATTATTGTAATCATTTCTCGACCATTGTTTCTATTTTCCAGCCTTTCCGTTTTTTACGTGGTGCCGTATCAGGCAAAATCGATGCAGAATTAAATCGATATTTCTGATCTAAGTGTCGATGTAATTTTTATTCAAAGCGATTGTAGAACAGTGGCGGATCCAGGGAGCAAAAGAGCATTTGCCCCCAAACGGAGAAAAGCTCGGGGCAATATTTTTCACACCGTGACGTTTTATTTCTATTTTTGCTTTTCGCCTCAAATACCCAAAATTCTACCGGCGAATCTGTAGTGCAATTTTTCACTGTGGGACGTTTTTTTGCTTTTCGACTTTGGTTTGCCCTCCCAAACTGACCGGCTAGATCCGCCACTGTTGGAGAATTTGGAGCACGCCCTTGGCAAACTTTCTATTGTGTGATGTTTTCTCACACTTCTAGGCTTATCTTTGGTGTTTGAAACACTAGAGACGTCTTTGGAACGTGAAATGATCCTTACAATTTCCAGGTGCACATATTCTGACGATTTTGTTAATACGCCTCGTTATGCTTTAGCAACAGGAATAGCTTCTTGCCACAGTGTGAGTACTGCACTCATTCAAAACTTTTCCAAGCAACAGCCCCTCATTATTGATAAGGCCTGTAGGCATCCAGGTAATCATGTTTGAAGCAAGATACCTTTACTTAAAGGTACGTTAAAGAGGGATTCCTCCACGCCCGAGTGACGTCACGCGGGCGTGGAGGAATTCCTTCACCCTTGGGTCGTGTCTCAAACTGCTGCTGATGGCGCTGCCCACTTACGAATTTGTGAGAATACATGGTAATCAAGTTTATCCCAAACGCAACAAATAAACATTTCATCTTCGATTCTGAGTCTCTTTCCGCAAAAGTTAGGGTATTTAATCATTTAATTTTCCCATGTTATATGCTAATAGGTGTGACGTCACATCCGGAAATCTGCGCTTGTTGTTGGAGGGGCTGTGTTTGAAGGGCCGTGGCCGATATTTTTCGGTACCTTGCGTCATCGGATGTTTAGCATGCGTTTCTGTTGCCATGACGTCTGCACATTTATCTACAGATATTTTCACCACCTGTCAAGTAGGTGGTCGATGGAAGAAGTAGGGGAGTGTGCCCCAGACGCTATATAATACCTGCTATACCTATTTGGGAGCACTTTGAGACTGTTGCCCATGGCCCCCTCGAGCTTACTCTCGAGAGGCCCTGAGAATAACTCTCGGGGGAGGGGGGCTGACACTAACACGCGGGGTCATCCCCTGAGACTAACTCTCGAGAGCAAGGCTGTCCGGTTGGCTCTTTTGGAGGCAAATATCTCGGCCTTGGCTTTTGTGTTCAGCCCGGACTTTCCCGGCTGGATTTGTACAAATTGGACACATTTTTGGCTCTTTTTCTAACAGTTGGCTCCTGAGGATACGATACCACGGGTCTCAAAAGCAGCCGAGCAGAATACAAACAACACGTGCAGAATGATGTCTTCCACCCAGGCGTCGGGAAACCTCTGCCTAATAACACGCACCGTCAGTTTAGTAAAAACAATCAAAGCATTCAAAAATTGTTTCTCTTCCCGCTGATGTACAGGGGAAGTCCGTGTAAGAGCACTTTCTAAAGGCTTTCACTTTTCTCCTATAAGTCTAAAAGAAAAACTTTTTATATGGTTGTTAAGCCTGAATAACTATCTATGTATGGTCAAAATGGATCGACTTTGTATGTAGGAAATCCTTTATAACTAGGTAACCATTATACATAAAACAAAGCCAAAAACGTCAGTGTGTTTTCATTGTCTCAGGAATTTGAACTACATGTAGAATTACATTTAAAGGTCATATTGGGACCTTGACCTCAGGTCAAGGTCAAATAAGGACCTTTCAGGGCTGGGTTTGCGCATCATTCAAATCATTGGGTCATACTGGTCACTAGGATACCAAATGTATTACAGTATTTTATTTTGTCCAAAAATTATAGACACAAGCAAATTCGAAATCCCGACATTTGTTGGACTCTGGTGACCTTGTTATTGACCTGACCTCAAAATGGATGCCAGCGTACGGATTTGTAGTTTCAAGAGCTCTTGAATGATATTTAGAAACTTGATCTAGGTCTTCAGGAAGCCGGGTTACAGCCTGGTTTTGTTAGCCTCATTTTAGAAGATCATACACACAATTGAATGCCGTCCCGCCACTGGCGGCGGAACTAGGGGGAAGGGGGGCACTGGGACGGTGCTCCCCTCTCAAAAGTCAGAAATTTCAACACTAACCCTATGGCGTTGACTGGAAAGAAATGGGTTGTAAAGTCCATGGTGCCACCATTTTAATTCGGACGGTCCGCCGCCATTGCCTCCCTCAACAGCTATTGGAAAGCAAGCCTCGAAAACAGAACCAGAAACTGACAGAGCGCTGCAAGCAAAACTCTACGATAAGAGAGTGAACTGCGAATTTCGTTTTTCTGAAATTATGGTCAAATAGCAAAGCCTACGCAAGAACACAAGACACGCACCAAGATACGCAAGAAAATGTCATTATCACGCAAGAAAGTGCCATATGACGCACTGATACAAGTAAGTGATAACCAGGCACTTGCACCATTGTTGATTTGGTCCACAGAGCCTGGCCCGCCTTACATACCATGCCAATCTTGCCACCATTTACCTTACTGTCTATTTTTGTAAGAATTCTATGATACATCCCTCTTGGATGAAAAAATTTGATCCTCAGATCACCAATAGCATTAATATAATCGTTTGGTTGTCTCATTCTCATGCGGAATGATGCTTCTAAAATGGAAGGCAAGTAATCACAACGTGTGAAAAACTTCACTAACTATCGACTTCTAATCACCTAGAATAGGCTGCGCAACCTAGATGACAGAACGAATATCTTGAGCATCCGAGGTTTACTCAACTTACGGAGCAGTAGGTCTGATCGGGCAGGCATCCGCTGTTGGAGAGGCTGCACCAGCGACATCTAGTCCTGGGCGAGTTGAAGATGGCGCCTCGGTCGGGTCTGGCCGACCAGCTACTACGTCAGGTGATGGTCGGCGACCGGCCTGCTGGGCGCTACCACCAACCCGCCGACCATACTCCTGCCGTTCAACCTCCCACGTCGTCCGTGTGCGTTTGTCGTCTCCGCCTCTGTTGTTGACCCACTGTGGTGGGCTTGGTAGAGATCCACCTAGGATATGTCTTAGCTGCTCCTCATGGTCGATGCGTATATTTTGTCCTTTTCCCCTCTTCGCCAGTAAACGACTCCACGCCGAGTGAATGCGGATCTCACTCCGATAGAAACAGTGGTGCCATCTATTGGCTGGTCCGGTAACCACCTCGTACCGCACCGACCCGCAGCTCGTCTCGGCATCAGGTCAAACCCACGGTCAAATACCCCACCCCGTTTACGGCGACGGGTCAATTTTCCGATGGTCTTAATTTCTCCCTTGAGAAAGTGAACGATCTGGAAGCCGGATTTGACGATTTCTAGCTCAACGACGCACTTTTGAACTCTGAATTTGAGCTTGGACTTAATAACCGCGCGTGATTTCGACGCGACCGAGCTGGGCTGGGTGGCGGGGTGACCTGCGCCGTGCGATCATCTCTCCTACCAGTTCGTCTCCGGATCTGGCCAACTCAGAAGCACTGCTGATCCATTTCAGACGTAAGTCCTAGCACCGGCAGTTTGCTATCGACCGCATGATAATGATGTCTCTAAAGCTCTCAAGAAATCCTCGCTTCAGCCTTGCTCTCGTTGAACCGGCTAATGGCAAACTTATCGTGCTTGGAGATTTTAACACGCGCATTGACGGGGGCGGGTACGCGGGCGGGTACCGCTCCCCTCGGGTTTTTCGGAGATAGCAGAAAAACGGCGGCGCGTACGCGCCGCCGTACTTGGCATACCTTTTTCCTCATCATTTTTACAACTTCTGTGAAAATCTTAAGGTTAGGTCATCTCAGGTCAGGTCACCAGTACAGGTCAAGTGACCCGACTTCAAAAAAAGTTTAAGATAGCATAAGTCGGAGCAGGGTGAACTTGTCCGATTGAAACTCATATCACATAATGGCCCCACCCAGTTCTCTAAAATATGTTCCGGTATTTTTGATATCGATGACCTAAGGCCAGGTACGAGGCATGACCTCTCCATTGGAAATACATGGGAAAATTTTTTTACGGAATAACTCAGTAACGGATGGTGATAGAGCATTTATTTTAGCTGCATTAGATTCGCCTGGGCTTTGCAGTTCTAATGATATGCATTTTATATAATTTGACCCTGACCTGACCTCAGGTAAGGTCAAACCCTTCAGCTGGCCTAGCAAGGTCAAATTATATATCATTCGATTCGGATTGCTGAGAGGATTCATATAGTTCAAGTCGTTTTGTTCTATCTTTACTTGTTAAGATGTAATGGCTGAAAAACTGAATTTACATGTTATCCCTATGACGGCATGTTTTGACCTCTCGTGACCTTAAATGTGACCTGAAAAAAGGTTCAAATGTTTTCGATGGAGAAGTGGATGGGCAGCCCAACACCGTTTACCGTTTTTCGCTACCTACCGTGGTTCTCGAGATCTTAGGGGGCGGGTACCCGCCCCCCGTCAATGCGAAGGTGGCTCAGACCCCCGTCAATGCGCGTGTTAAGCTGTCAGAGATGAGCTGGATAACATCAGTGCAGAACACCACATGAAACAATTTTTATGTGCCTCAACTTTTGGATGAGGCGAGATCTCGGGCTTCAGACAATGGGTAACTGAACAAACTAGTGGTTCTAATGCGCTTGATTTGGTCTTGCCAGGAAGTGTGAAGTGTGATCGTGCAAGTGTGGAAGCTTGTTATTTTGATTCTGACCACAGCGAAAGAGTTTGCCACTTTTCATTTCTATTGTCCCGACCTCCATTAGTGACACGACAAAACATTTGTAATTGGGGGATTCCAGAACAGATCGACCAAGGCTTGAGAGACATCACGATGTCTAGAAAAAACCTGAAACTTTGTCTCCGGGGAAGCTTTCGGCCAGGAACACGCCTGTAGAAATTTTAGCCCCCTCCAACAAACGGTGACCGAGTTATAGCCCGAGGCATTTGTAGACAGCCCGAGGCATCGGGAGGTCACCTTGTAGACTCATCTTTAGTGCTTCATAACTCAAAAACGCATTGCCTGATTAATAAGTTTTGTATATCATTGAACCCGTCTTGAATCATAAATTATATTTAAAAAGAAAATTTCAAAATCTTAAAAATTTTGACTTTAAATCCGTTTGACCTTTTCTTTTGTAACCTAGCTTGAAATTTTGGAAGTTGAAATTGGCCTTTCAGATACCTCGCAATTTTTTTAAAAGAAATTTTCATTCAAAAAAATCTAAAAAAACGTATTTTTTCCTGTAAATTTTAAATTTTTTAGCACCTAAGATAGGTATGCAGACGCTTTTGACCATTGCCCTAGCCTTATGTTTAACACCGCAAGAGCTTTGGGGGCTAAGATTTTCATTCTCGTCAAACACTTGTGGGAGAAGGTACAGCAAGATAAAATATGACATCTTTTCTGACTTTTGGTCGTCCATCATTATTTAGCAGGTTAATTTTTCGCTTGATTTTTCGCTGCGACTCACGTGATTTTTAGTGCCGCTTGGAAAAAGAAGTATCCGGATCAGAAACTGAAAATATTGTCTGCTGCCAAGGTTCGCTAACGATGAAGGCCTTGACCGGTTTATATCATTTCCAGACTAAACTTTAATACAACACTCAAGATGCATACAACTTGAAGGTGAGCTTAACACAGGAACACAGAAAAAGTGATGTATAACTTGAAGACAACATTTTAAAGGAAAACAGAAATACCCAAGGAGCACACATAGGGGAAATTGGGTGTATTGCGCCCATGCGACCAATTGCGCCCCCCAACCTCCACAGAAATCCTGAAGTGGTATTTGATTTTACGCACTACCATTTTGTTTCCATCACTAAGTACTTCCTCTTTCCGTCGCACAGCCATCGGTGGTAGGTCACAACTCAGCAAAATCTGCGATTTTTATATATTACTAGGTTTCTTACGACATTTAGGGTTTTATAATATCGAAAAATAAGAACTCAATTATATTTGGGGAGAGCGATGACTTGCATTTACAATAGGCATATTTTTGTGTATTTTCCGCCTTCTACCGGTCGTTTCTGCGAAGAACCTGTTCCAACAGGCAGCCATGTTTGATTGCGTTCAGAAATGTCAAATGCGCCATGGGTAAAGCCCCGCGGGCGCAATTGAATGAGGGTGGGCGCATTTAGCAAGACAGAAAATTAATCGTAGGTACTTTGCAGAGCAATGTTTCTCAAGTTTTTCCTCCGATACCAGTATTTTTATAGCGGGTACCTTTCAAAGCACTTTGATTCGTGCGAGTTTTGGGGTCAGCCCCTTGGGATCCTGGATCCTCCTCTGTACCTGCCTATACCTCACGGATATGCATAGGCGCAGGAATCGTGGGGGCAATGGGGCGGCTGCCCCCACACTTTCGGACTGTGGGGGCAGTGCCCCCCAACTTCGAGCCGATGCATGTTGTTTGGTGGAAAGAAATGGTCGAGTCACCCGTAACCCGCAACCGACGACAACCCTTGCCCCCCAACTTGAAAAAGTTCCTGCGCCTATGCGGATATGCATGTACAGTGTTCACTCATGATACCGATATACCTAACCTTATAAACACATCCTTTCCAGAAAATGTCACCACCCACTTGGAGCGTTCAAGCACTCACCAGAGCAGTGAACGCTGTCAAGAATGGATCCTCAATCCGGAAAGCTTGCCAGCAGTTCAGGTAACAACGATTTACAGATCTAGTTATGGCATACGATATCCCATCTATTCTGCAGGTAGCCCAGACACTTCAAACAAGTTTTGTTGAAGATGTAAATTACTGAATGAATTTGGGTATAAGGTACGGCCGATGGAATTGGAATGGCATTGACTTCCATTTTCCTTGACATGTCTAATGAATAATTTTTTTATTTCTCAGTCTGGGTATTTATGTTCTACCTTCCAGTTTCTATCCTTGCATCCTTGTTGTTGCCATGAATTGACCTTACATCCGGCAGTACATTCATTTAAATGACGATACATATCCTTATACTGTCCTTTCCCCTTCCAGCATCCCACGTACAACACTCCGTGATCACCTTCACTGCCGAGTGCGCAACACCATCGGGTCGCCACCGAGACCAGGGAGAAAGGGACGACTACCAGTTTTCAGTGCGGAGTTCGAGGATCGCTTCAAAGCTCACGTCCTCAGCATGGCTTCTGCGTTTTATGGAATAACGCGCATGGAACTGCGGAAACTAGCATTTGATGTTGCTGAACTCATGAACATCAACCATCCCTTCGATAAGGATATGAAGATGGCCGGGCACGACTGGGTAACCAGATTCCTTAAGAGGCACCCGGAGATAAGGGTACGGACTCCGGAGCCGACGAGTATCTCCCGACTTGGGGGATTCAGACGATCTGAGGTCGAGCTCTTCTTCCAAAACTTGGAGAAACTGAATGACAAACACGGGTACGGGCCGACCCACGTTTACAATATGGACGAGACTGGCGTGCCCACAACCGTGCCCGGCCGGAAGATTCTAGCTGGAAAGGGCAGTCGCCAGGTTGGCATTGTGACCAGCGCTGAGAAAGGGCAGACTACAACAGCTGTTTGCTGCTGCAATGCAGCTGGTGTGTTCATCCCTCCCCAGCTCATCTTCGCGAGGAAGCGTATGAATGAGTCCCTGAAACGAGGAGCGCCCCCTGGAACAATTTTTGCAACATCAGACAGTGGATGGGCAACGAAAGACACGTTCGTGGGTGGCTGCGTCACTTTATCAAGGTGACGGGAGCAACAGTGAAGAACAGAGTACTCCTCATCGTGGACAACCACACCAGCCACGTGTCCATCGAGGCTCTAACGCTGTGCGAGGAGAGTGGGGTGGATATCCTCACCCTGCCTCCACACACGTCACACAGACTGCAGCCGCTGGACGTCGCAGTCTTTGGTCCATTGAAGACGTGGTACAAAGACGAGATCCACAGGTGGCTGCGGAAGAACCCAGGCCAAAGGGTGACCCAGCACCAAGTCTCCGAGGTGTTCGGTGCCGCGTACCTCAAAGCAGCGGCACCAAGGAACGCTGTAAATGGCTTCAAGGCCTCCGGCATCATGCCGTTTGACGATCAGGTATTCTCCGATGAAGACTTTGTGGCGGCTATCCACGTACTGGCGGATCGAACAGTTCAAGACGGCACCGGTGCTCAGGATGATGATGCAGGTTCGCTGGGGATGCTCCTGAGAGGGGCGCCTCCGAGGACGAAGAGACTGCGAGAGACCGTGCCGATGCCATGGGTGAAGCTGTAACAGCACAGGGTGACGTTTCTGGTGCCAAAGGAAAAGCTCTTGGAGATGAGAGTAATGCTGGTGCAAAGTGTGACGGAGACTGTGTGCATGGGCATGGTGATGGTACCCTCCCATCCTGCAGCAACGGCACTGTTGATACTGGGGCCCCACCGGAATTGGAAATGCCAGCAGAGGAGGCCCAGCGAAGGCAAGTTTCCCACATCGCTCAGATTCTGATGGAAGCCACGTCGTCAGGCAAGGTCCCAGTGACATCAGAAATCCTTAATGAGATATTGTCTGTGCCGAAACCTACCCCAAGGGAGGTCAAAAGACGTGTCAAGAGCCAGCGATCCGTGATCTTGACAAGCTCACCAGTAAAGCGAGCGCTGGTTGAAAAAGAGAAAAACACGGCTGGAAGAGAAAAAGAGGAAAGAAGAAAGCGAAGACTCCAAGAAAGCAAAAGGTATCTCATCCAGTTGACATCTGCATTTTCTGCGGAGAATCGGTGGTTGGGGTGAACGAAATATGGCTGCAGTGTAGCAAGTGTCAACAGTGGTGCCACGAGGCCTGCTCTGGTGGAGGGTCATCTGCTTTTATCTGTGACTTTGCAAGTAAGCAAATGTTCTCGAAAGGTTGATCAGGTTATGTTCGTGTTCTACGTTTAGTCTGCAGCGGTGCCACCAGGCCTGCTCTGGTGGCGATCCGTCTGTTTTTGTATGTAGCTTTTGCAATTTAGCAAACGTTCGTGACAGGTCAATCGAGGTTATGTTCTTGTTCTACGTTTTTAAGTGTTCATACCTGCTTACCACCACGATCATCGATCGTGGCACGATGCGATGGGTGCAGGTGACTCGTTAAAGGTAGCGTGCTGCATGATGTTGGATGCATTAGGTATGCATGGTGCATGAGGCTACCTTCTTTTGAAAGTTGGTATATCACACAATATACCTACTGCAGTTCGGACTGACTCGCTTCCTCCTATATTCCAGTGGTCATGTGCATACTCCAGCCGATATGACCCTGGCAGTTGATAAGCCGATAATTCCGACAAACATAGATCGTCACAGTATTTGCACGCATTATTCTGAAGACGTGTGATGCAGGCTAATCGGAAACTTCACTCAATCCTGACTTATTTATTACTGTCGCTTTGCTATTTCCTAACTTATTTCGTAACTGCACAGTGCTTATTCATAGGGCGCAATTAGAAGTAATTGCGCCCCTCCCTGGCGCAATTAACAGTATACCTGACCTAAATGCGCCCTTTGCAATGGTTTACAAAATTCGAACTTGCTATAAAACTTTGTGATATTCAGGTCTGGGAATGCGTTTAAATTGTGTAGAAATGATCAGGCTTTATGATATAAGTCTTTGCATCACCTAAAACTGCACATACGGCCAACCACAAGCGTTTTTCCTTAAGCGGGCGCAATACACCCAACTTCCCCTATTGGAACAACTGCAGTTTGAGAGCACCTACACGATTTGCATGTGGAGTGGCCTGTAAGAATATGTATCAACCGAACATTCAACATCATCTTTTAAGACGTGAGAAACGAAAACGAGGAATCACGAAGACAAAAGCGAAGAATGAAAAGAGAGACCAGTCGACAAATAACGAGAATAATTCATCATCACCGTCATCGTCACGCCTTGTCTGTTTGTTGTTTTCCATATTTTTTCACCAGATGCCTTCAAGTCCCACTACCTCACTCCATGGGTTGAGTGCGGCGCCTGTGGCGACCCTCCCCGTGGATAATCCTTGTCCTTCCCCATCAACCATCCTATCCTTATCCTTATCCTACAGTGTGTTTTTGCTTTAGTTTGTCATTTTCGTGTCCCTCATCCTCATCACGACCGGCGTCAGAATAGCCACATGGATAGTGGAGATGCTGTGTATGTCAAATATACAAAATATACAAAGCGATTGCTTTTGGATCGGTTGCTTGCAATGATATTGCATTGTCTTTACGAAATTTTCATCGTGCAAGTGTCAGAGTTTATGAAAATTAACACGTGCCCACACGAGAGGGCAAGTAGCCGGCCTCCTCAGGTTTCCACAGGCAGTAAAAAAAACACCTCGCAGCGCCACCGTACTTCATCTACCTCTAACCCCACATATTTGCAGCTTCTGAATTTGTTTAGGTCTGGGTCATATCAGGTCAGACCGCCAACCAAGGTCAAGGACCTAACCTCGAAAAAACTTTGGAGGTGCATCAGTACGATCAACCTTAACCTATCGTTCTTATATTCACATCACATAGTAAGGTCACCGAAAAAGATAATTGTTCGTAGCAGGATTTCCATATCAATAACCTGGGACAAGGTTAGGGTCACGATCTTTCCATTAGGAATGCATGGGGCAATTGGTAAATTATGATAACTTGCGAGGATTGGGAATTGTTGATAATTGCGATGGATATTTTATTTTTGCGAGGTCGTGTCTGACTTGCCACTGCAGTTTGATTACTATTATTTTTACCCTACAGACCTAAGCCTGGCTCTAGGTCAAAGCAGGTCAATTTTGAAAATTGACTAGACAAGATTATAAGATATATATATATATATATATATATATATATATATATATATATATATATATATATATATAATCCGATCGGGCTCAACAAGAGCATTCCAATGGTGCTGAAACCTTTTCTACGGCTCTGCTCTGACAGCTATTATGCCACAAAATTTAGGTTTCCACTGCGTTCCTGTAAGGAATACTTTGACCTCGAGCGACCTCAACCGTGACCCGACCAGAAGATTGCAGTGGCGGATCTAGCCGGTCGGTTTGAGAGGGCAAACCAAAGTCGAAAAGCAAAAAAAAGTCACGCAGTAGTGAGAAGCTGAGCTTCAATATCACTTGCCGAAATAATCTTGGGTATTTGAGGCGAAAAGCAAAAACAAACGTCGCAGGGTGAAAAATATGGGCTTGAGATACATTTTTCCTATCCAAGGCCCAATATTCACACTGAACTCAACTGATTCTGCTTAAGGTTGAGAGTTGAAGCACCTAAATCTTGCTTATAAACTAAAAAGGAGTCGGGGAAAAATGGAGGTCGATCGCTTTGGAGGGGCAAAAACATAGTTTTGCCCCGATTTTTTCCCGTTTGGGGGCAAATGCTTTTTTGCCCCCCCTCCCTGGATCCGCCTCTAAACGATTGTATGTAACATTGTCTGTAGAGATTAAAACGGGCTATTTAGCGCCGTCGCTCCCAGTGCACTGCTCGTTATAATGGTTTACTGAACAGAAGTTATGACCAACATGTGGGCCACGGGGCCTATGTGATATCAGATGGCTCCAAACACAACACTGCGATGTCTCGTGTGTGTGTTTTTTTCAGGAATTATGCCTGGAGTATGAAAGCAATAGAAATGGCTGAAGAATGTACATACATCTCCTAGCGGAGAGCTGTGCTGCCCAATACAAAAATATATTTCACTTCATCAAACGGTGCCACCATGCGCACGATTTAAATCGATGCAAAGGTTTAATTCCAGTGCAAAAGCCATATCGAAGAAAAATTTCATTATGTGAATGAACCGTTTTCACTACGTCTCACAGCAAAGGCGCCTGCGACTAAATCGAGAGCACGGCCAAAACGGCAACATGTCACGATGGTTTAAAAAGTCCAGCGAAAGATCAAATACGTGATGCCAAAGATACGCATGATTTTCTTACGCATACAGTTTTCAGCTTGATTAAGTTCTTGTTCTTCTGTCTTGATTAAGTTCATCAAGCATAGCCAATGTTGCCCGACATCTCCAAAGTCTGTTCGCTAACGTGATTATGTCGAAATGAATAAAAATTTTCATAGAATACCAGCGGTAACAAAATATATTTATCACTGTTCATGGAATCTCTACAAACAAAGGAAGAGAGGTTCGAGTTCCTTATGCCTATGTTTGAACCAAGCATTTTCGTGCTGTGCAAGTAGACTATCTATTATGAATGCTGCATGAATGATCGCAAATTTAGTCATCGCGAATGTCCAATGCAAAGTTTATGTTAAATATACTGGTATAAATTATTTGGCTTAAGTAATGAGTGATCTGACAGCCATCATTGCAGGTAAATGAATGCGTTTGTGCAGGACAAAGTCAGTGTCAGTGTTGAAATCATCTCAGTGTATTCCCTTATTCTTCAATGATAATACAAGGCACCAGGAGTGTGGAACTATATCTAGTTGTAGGTGCCCGACCACCTCGAATGAAACGTTGAAACAGTGGTTAAAGTGATAATACATCCTTTGAATGTTCTCTGAATACTACTTTTCGAATACTACTTCTTGGTTCAATGCAGTTCAACCGGCCTGTGAGAGGGCTAAAACACATGATACATTTTTTCTATCTTTTTTCACGTAGTGGCTCTCGATATTGTTTCAAATTTGCCCACCCCTTATCATAAAAAACACCAATCAAAAGTCTTTCGAAGAGATGTTTGAACTGGGATCCGTGTCGGCTATGAAGTGATCACATTTTAAAAACATTATGTGAGACAACCTGTTCAAATGACCAAGTCGAATACGTTATGATTTCAGGACAAAATTTTTTTGCATATATAATTTTTCGCAGACTTAAAATACCCCCTGGGAATGAAAGCCTTTCAGCCACGTTTTTTTTACACCGTATGAATCCTCTTAAACTTATGCTGTGCTGCACTGGGTCACCTTGTATCGATACTATTCTTCCATCTCCAGGAACGACGTAATTGTGTGAGTTAGTGGTGCTTCTAGGATAAGTTATACTTATTTCAATTGTTGATAAATTCGCGAAATTTCTGTAAATTTCGTTTAAAGGTGCAAGTCTAAATAATAATAGTAATAATAATAATAATAATAATAATAATAACCTCAACCCAAAAAACACTCGTTAAAACGCTCGTCACTATAAGGAAAGCTATAAAAACAATCAATTACCACGCCTTAAGTGATAGCCTAAATTATACTGTGGACATATCTATATATTCCACATACATACCCGTATCCATGTCTACCATCATTGTTATGCTGGTTTCATGTGAACACCGAGGGGACCATATACGATGGGCGAGGACGATATATTCAACCGTGGAGTCACTAATGTAATTTTTGCTTCTTCAAATTTAGAAAATGAAGTAAATTGTATCAATGAGTATTGCGGCATCTTCACTTCATTTGTAAGCCGAGTACCTAGAAAATTATATCAGGCTGAACTAAGATCATTTTTGCACTTTTCAATTAACTTAATTTACGCAGTCTGTGGTAGAATATTTACGGCACGATTCCAGCGGGATCGAATGGATTTTGATTTATTCTGATTGACGCGTCGGCTTCTGGTTCCTGCGGGCGTAGATGCTGTTGGTGTACGTGACAGGACTTTTTGGTACTAATGAGGTTGTTCATCGGTATATCAGGAGGGCTGGTGCTGATTCGACGAGCTTTCAATTTCAGGTAATAATTGTTACAGTAGAGTCGTGATGACACTGTCTCCGATCATAATCAGCAATGATGAACCTAAAATAAAGTTCTGTGAAATATTTCTCATATGAATGTTGAAAATCCAAATCTGTAATACGTTCAAACGAAGCAAGCTTCTTGTCGTCACCTTTCATACTTTCATCAAAAATCAATCGATGATATGAAGAGCGTGAATACATCAGCAGCGAACCCGTCGTCACTGAACAGTCACCTCTAATATTTCCTTGCAATTTCTGACAAATTGATTCCGATAATACTCTTGCAATGCGTGTACTTGCAAAACGAACTATTTGAACACACTGCACACACTGAGTTTGCTCCAGCCCAAGATGACTTTACTAACAAGGTTGATCCACGAGGAGTACTTTTGTCGCCAACGTGACGTCACACAATTTGGCACCAATATGGCAGCATAATAATTTTGGGCTTATCGACGCAAACTGCCGGGTCATATGGCGTCGCCAACTCCCCTGTTGGAAGGGTTGCTCGGGAGCCAGCTTGCTCCTTGTTCAGGAAGCCGCCGGGCCTGAACCCGGGTCGGCTGCGTGGAAGCACATGCACCACTCCACCACGCGCCCTAATAGGCAGCATCGGCGCGTTTAGTTCAACAATCGGAAACAACAAACACAACTAAACTGTCGGGGGTTTAGACACTCACGGCTGGAGAGGGATTAATTATTATTAATATGTATTCTTTTTTCATGCCGGGACGAGCTAGAACGTGGGCAGTCTGCAAAATAAGGGTTTCTGCCAATGTTTCGTCTAAAGTTAAGTGCTCGTTTAGACCGATTGAAGTTGCGATAATTTTTTACAAACCAAACGGTCCCTGTTGCTGCAAGAACATTTAAAATGAAGATTTAAAATGAAAGAATAAATATGTCTACGGCCACCGAATGCTCATATTTGTATATTTCCGTCGAGCGCATTATTATTTTTCAACACCAGTTGGATATTCACGTCACAAAGGCCACGAAAGGTCAGAAAGTGACCTTGCCGTATATCAAAAGAAAGCCTGGGACGAAACATACACGATGATATTTGATTCAGTACTCTAGCTTAATTAGGTCAAAAGTTATTGTCAAAATACTGTTTGTGACCCCTGGTGACCTTTGATGACCTCGAAGAGGTCAAAGGGAAAACATGGCCCCTGGAATCCGTGAAAGGGTGTCCCAAAAAGACTTTTCTGAGCAAGCTGAGCATTTGCAATAGTTTTTGTGGTTTTTAGATCATAAGACAGTTTTTCCCATGCTTTTTCAATGGGAGAGGTCATCTCATGACTTGACCTCAGGTAAAGAAATCGACAAATCCCGGAAATACAGCTTGTAGGCCCTGGAGGGTTCATGAAGAATAGGAAGTTTCAAATCGATTGACTCAGAAATGTAGCTCTTATAGAGCTCAAAAGATGAAGTGAGTTGACCTTGGTTGACCTCGCCTGGTGACCTAACCTTGGGCGACCCGGTGTAAAAGTTTCAGGGATGGTGGGAAAATGATGGTGTGAGAGGAAAAGCCCTCAGCCACGGTGCTGCACCTCGTTGTTTTTCTGCTATCCCGGAAAAAAACCTTAGGGGCATAGATGGACCCGAAGGGGCGAGGGTTAAGCGGCTTTGCAGAGCCAAATTTGAATGCCCTTATTTTTAAGAAAAAACTGACAATATCGCCTTCCAATGATCAATTTCGAAAACAAATTTGATGTAGAATTGTGGAGAAAGAACAATATTTTCCCTTTGACTCATACTGTTCGTGTGAGAGCCGGCTGAAATCGACGAATTTTAACATGGGACCTATTGGTTGAATTAAAGCTTTGTCGCCAGTGTGACGTCACAGTAAAGGTTGCTCCTGATTTGTGGCTGGGGACTGGCTCGTATCTTGAGTTTGCTCAACTACACCATTTTACTTATATTACCCGGTGTCCTAACCAAGACGCAACGCGTCGCAAGGCGTCGCACGCCGTCGCTCTGCCGCAACGACCGGGATTTTCGGTCAGGACACAAAACGCACTGACGCAACACGTCGCACGGCGTTGCAACGCGTCGCAGCAAAAGTTGAACAATGTCCAACTTTTGACGCCGACGGTCTGCGTCAGAAGCCGATATCCGTGTTATTCGCTGTTGTTTTTAGTCATCAAATGTAATGCATGTTTTAGAATAATAATTTTAATAGGAAACCATGCTGAAAATCTATGGAAACTGGACATGATTACTTACCTGTTTCTCCTAAATCGTTCTTTTAATAGTTCTTGATGCCATTAATAGTTCTTGATGCCAGCCAAGTTTTGATTGTTGGTAAACAACAGTTTGTCGCAACTTGAGCTACCAGATTGCTACCAAAGCTGAACTTTTCCTTAGTCGGCCAAACCTCCAAAATTACCGCTCTGCAACTGACGCCGACAGTCGCCAACGGTTGGCGACCATCGGCGACCGTTTGGTTAGGACACCGGGTTTTTGCTAGCGCGAGCGTCTGTAGTTTCACGAATAACGTTTTAATATTTTCTGTGTTTTAGAAAAACTTAGGAGAAATTACTTTAAAGTAATTATCAATATTATGACTTCATTGCAATCAACAATTTTATCCGGCGGACGCAGACTGTGTTTAGCGTCCTCGTGAAAATGTTTACCTAGGTAGTTTTTGTTGGTGAAAAGAAAAAAACTACCCAGGTAAATATTCAACTTAGGTATTTTTATTTTACCTAGGTAGTGTTTTTGTGCAATAGGCCACATCAGTGACATTTCGCGCGAAATTGAACAGAAATGCCTGTAGACGACGTCAAAATATACCGCAAAATCTCCCCCGCTGCGGTTGCAACGCGACCTTGATCACTTGCAGTCGTGGTCCGTTAGATGGAGCCTCATCCCTAATCCATCGAAATGTCAGTCGTTCACGATGACCCTCAGGCGCGCACCTGTCTGGACACACAACATCGTATCGGGACCACTTTACTAAATCCTGCGGATGAAATTCGTGACCTGGGCGTAATTCTGGATATTAACCTGTCTATCACGGTTCATATTTCAAGCATTAAGAGTCAAGCGAACAGGGCACTTGGTCTCCTGATACGTTCATTCCAAAGTGCCTCAAAAACTGCTCGATTTGATGCAAAATCCAATCTTATGGCATACTATGCTAACGTTAGACCACATCTACAGCGCTGTAGTGTGATTTGGGCAGGTGCGGCCAAAGCCCACACTATATGAGTTGATCGAGTGCAGAGTGCAGCACAAGTTTCTCATGGGGCTAAATTACCACACAAATAGATCGTGCAACTTATTATTGTTTGATCATTTTTTATATATGATAAAATATAATACAATTGTCTTAGGTCTTATTGCAACTCATTGTAACATCATTGTTTTATGATGCCATATTGCTACATTTCGACGTTGAATATCTGTCATCTCGAAGAATTCCTCACATCTGCTCTTTCCCAAAAGTTTACGTTCTAGGAAAGTTAACTCGAAAGAACTGCTCAGTTACTTTCCTCTTCACGTGCCGGCTCGACCAGCTCGCACACACCGTGTTTTTGCGGAGCGTAACGGTCGCGTGAATGCTGTAAACCACGGGCTGCTGTGTCGGAACCCTAGGGCAATGAAAGCATTTTTAAATCGGTCCGGGTCTGCCTTTTTTAGTCACACAACACTTTCCATCCCCATATTTCATGCAGTTTTATTTTACATACGTGTGTATCATAGGCGGATCCAGGATTACCGATGGGGGCACCTTCCCGGGGGCACCATCTGGACCAGGGAAGCGCCACTTTTGACCGGCAAAACCTTTCAGGTGGGCGCAAAATCCTATCGGTGGGCGCCGATTTTCGCATCCTGGGGGGGGTTGAAAGCGACATTTCAGGGGGCGCCATTGACCTTTCAGGGGGCGCCGTGACCATTTCAGGGGGCTCGGAGTGTCGATCGGGGGAGCACGTGCCCCCTTTTCCCCCTGGATCCGCCTATGGTGTGTATGTATGTAAATATTTCCAGTACGGTAAAGTCGCCTGTTATTGCAGTTTTATCTCTGTTGGCGATCGACTGAATTAAACAAGAAGAAATGCTTTCTGCCCCTTCAGTCTCAACATTTCGAGCCATCTCCTTTACGGACAGTTGACGTTTCCGATTTCTTCCACTGTCATTTCCCTTCGTTGCTTCACTAGAAACAGCGTCCCTTTCGCGTTCATGATCTCCTTCCGAAATGGACATCACTCTGTCACAATCACAATGTCCTGCCCGCTTACTCACAGCTTAATTCAACCTCTGCCTCATCTATCCGTGGTAGAATCAACCACTTCTCTCCACTGCTCGAATGCTCGCTCTCGCACTAGTCCCAGTATCAGCTGCTCAGCACGGACCCCGCGCCACGACTACCATATCGCTCCATACCCCACTAACCGGACCGGGCACGTCCGACTCTGGTCGGGTCAGCCACGTGACTAATGGTTTGATCTAGTATGATTATACTATACATCATACAATTCGCCGTAACGAGAGAAAGCGAATGGTGTCTTCAAATTTGCTCTGACTTAATTCAGTCAGACGCCATAGTCAAGAAACCTTTATATAATCTGTCACGTTTTTTTAACTGTCATGACCTCAATCTTGACCTGCGCGAAAGAGTGACCGATATAGTTTCTTGGTTATTTCGTATGGGCTATCCACCAGTCTTCGCGTTTTTTCGCTATTCCGCATAGAAGCCGAGATCAAGGGGAGGTATTTGAAACCCCCTACTGGGGCGAAGGTTGCATGGAGTCCCACTGGGGCGTTTGTTCATATTGGGGTCTCCCATAAAAGAGAGTCGCTCTCTGTAAGTTACAGTTCTGGACATTTTCCAAGCTGTTTTTTTTAATATCATTTTCGTAAACTGTAACTCCATACTGGTCAATGAAATTAATAGCGTTTTGCATGTCTTCAGAGTAGGTCAGGACCCTCAAAAGACACGTGTTGAGCTTGTACCAACCATTTATTTATCAGCTGCGGACACTTCCACACATAGAGGTGGCTTTTCAAGCACCGATCGTAAGTGAACATCTGGAAGTGATGCAAACTATGGAAGGAGACGGTAAGGATAAGGATAGATGAGGGTAAAGTAAGGTGGAATGCTGCCTGGAGGGGTCGCTGCTGCCCAAGGCGCATGCGCCCGCTGCCTCCAGGTAGTTTAAGAGATGAGGAGGCAAATAAGGATAGGGATTTCCGGCTTCTACACACACATACACACACACAAACACACACACAATTCACAGACAGCCAAACGCATACGCACACACACACACACATATGCACTAAAAACAAAACTGAGGAAGATGAAGGTGAAATCGACGATGCTCGACTTCGTATTCGTTTCATTTTCGTATCCACATCCAGTTCAAAATAAGTCACTTCTTTATTCTTCTATGAATCTTGTCTTCATTACCCTTCAGGTGCCAATTTAGACAGATACTGAGTGAAACCGGTGAGTAGTCAGTGGACATCTGGGAAAGATAGTTGTGTTTTTGCTTATGCAGATCAGCGGTTAGTGATAAGAATGACATATGGACGCCGTTGTTTGGAAGTCAAGTGATACTGTGTCCACGTAAATTATCTTGTGATCTGAATCCCTTTCATGAAATAGATTTACCAAATTATATCAAGTCATTATGTTTTCAGCTCTGAAGTTGTTCTTGTTCTTAGGTTATTTGGTCTTAGATAATAATGGGTTACTCTTGATATCGTTACTCTAATACATATGAGTTACACACGCTCTGGATTCATTCCGTACTAAATTAAAGTCTCCAACGAGAATTATCGGAACATCCCCAAAATGTTCCTCAGTGATGTCAGCCAGACTTTTGGCAGCCCTGGTTGGTCGTCGTTTGGACCATAGACACAACCAGCGGCGTGACCACGGAATTTTACTGAGGGGGATGGACCCCGGACTGAGGATGACCGGGGGAGGCAGATTCTGAGAATGAATGCATATGAATGACCACTGACGACGATGCACTCCACCAACTCATTTATGTAGATTCATGGAGGTAACCGGGAGAAAATACAACTAAGATTGGTTAGAGTGCTGCGGCGAGGAGCATGATCATGAGCTGATAAGGTGCGGACTGGCCTTTCTCCTTGAATCCTGATGTAAAAAAGACACTTAGATTGTATATTCGGGCACAGCCCTTCATCAGAATCATGTAGGTCATGTCACAAATTCTCAGTCATAGCGTAGAGACCTCGAATTGAGCTTCATACAAATGCCTTTTAGAATGAATTCTATGAAAAAGATTGGAGGTCGTGACAATAACAATCGTGGTCGTTCGGAAGACCCAGACTGGTGCTCTCTTTTTTGGACACTGAAGATATGTTCGTATATAGTCGACCCCTCCGAACGACCATATACGAACATGCGAACTCCACACCATTGTTTGTCAAGAATAACAATCTTTGTACCTCTTACCTAAGGGTTATATCCACAATACAACAAAACTAGACAAGAAGTTATGCGACAGATTTTTCTTTTATTTGAGCCAAACACTAGCTATTCATTAAAAATGAAAAATTCGCTGAAGTATTTGAATCGGTTATTTTTATACTTTTGTTATTATTATACATTCTATTTTTGTTGCTGACTACAGCTAAAATGCTAACAATAATTACTTATTTAGCACTAGTACATGTAATACTCCCTACATGTAATACTTTGTAGGGGTAAGACGTATTTTTTCAGGCTCCTGAAAAGAGATTAATTTTCCGCTTATAACGGAGTTTCACTCGTCAAAAGTGGGCACTACAGTGAGGGAATTTCATTCACTTTCTAAAAATCCTAAATTTATGCTGATTTAATCAGCATATCACAAAGAATGAGACGAAAGAAGTTTGAAGACTTGGAAACAAACTTGAGAATCCAGACATTTTATTAACGTGTTATTTTTTATATAATATTGTTTGATTTCCTGTCGTACCGCGCGAGGCATTATTATAAGAGTGAACCTCCTGGAGAACGCTTCTGTGAAAAAGTGAAAAACTCAACAAAATGATATCATTAAGAAAGGAAGAAAATCACAAATGTATCCAAATGTATCCAAATGTATCCCGAGAAGCTCTGTCTAATCAACCGGCCTAATAAGTGAGGACATGAAGAGGACTGAAGAGAAAAGGAATTACGAATACACTATTAAGAAATAAGACCTGAGAAACGAAAACGAGGAATCACGAAGACAAAAGCGAAGAATGAAAAAAGAGACCAGCCGACAAAGAACAATAATAATTCATCACCACCGTCATCGCCACGCCTTGTGTGTTTGTTGTTTTCCATGTTTCTTTTTACCGGATCCCTTCATCATGTCCCACTACCTCACTCCATGGGTTGAGCGCGGCGCCTGTGGCGACCCTCCCCGTGGGTAATCCTTGTCCTTCCCCATAACGATCCTATCCTTATCCTTCAGTGTGCTTTTGCTTAAAGGGAGATACGCGAAAAAAATTATTGGCTAGATCAAAAGGTCACAAAAGTTGTTTTAAAAGTCCTATTCTCATTTTTGCGAATTCGGCCTGCAAATGCCTTAGAATTGCTCTCAAAGTCAACATTTCTAGACGACTTAACCGGTACACCTCTTATCGATGTAAATGACGTACCACCTGCTTAGGCCATCAGTTTATCTAAGAATTAGGTCATATCTATCCTAAACAGTGATGTAGAAATCGGACTACTACAAAAAATAACTTAAGAAAAACAACATTTCAAAACTATTTTGAAACAGAAATATAGGGCTGAAAAGAAATCACAATTAACCAATCAGAAGCCTCAAAATTCTCATATCGGGGTCACGTGACCTATCTGACGCAAAAGTTTTGTCATCCTGGGGCTGAAGCAGAAGTCGACTCAAGACCCGAGGTACGAAACGGCTGAAGCCTTAAGTAATTATGTTTTTCCGTTTCTAGGGCAAACTAATTCATTTTGTGGTTTTTAAAGGCTTTGTAACATTAATCAAAATACAAATACAGGAGAACAGACATTTCTATTACAAAAAAACATTACTTTTCAACTTTAAACAGTTTTCGAAAAGTAAGTGATTGGTGAAGGTTTCAGCATTTTATCGGAACTGTTAACCTATTTCGATAATAAGTGAGTGGCCTCCCAAAACTTTGCCGAAGATACAAAAATAATTGACAGTTTCGTAATCAGGATTTTTCAAATAGCAGGAAACCACAACAATAATTTTTCGCGTATCTCCCTTTAAGTTTGTCATTTATGTCCCTCATCTTCATTACGACCGGCGTCAGAATAGCCACATTGATAGTGGAGATGCTGTGTATGTCAAATATGTAAATATGCAAATAATACTAGACCGGTGCAATGACTGCAAGCTTTCCCTAGATATGCCTCGCTTGAATAATTTAATCAAGATTGTACTTATTGGCCATGTTCAAATTATCCCTAAACTCAATCCATTGCATAAGATTAGTAAATATTGATTGATTAGCCCTTTTCCCAGCCTGTGCCTCGGGCCCAACGTGAAACGTCGAATGAGTAAAGGTCTGGCTGCAGAAAAGCGTTATGACTCATTTAGGTCCCTCTTATTCTTATCCAAACTGTTATTAGTTTTTGTGTCTTTCATTACAGTTTTAGTATATAGATGGAGTTTTAGTTTACACACACACTCACACAGTTTTAGTTTATGCACGAGTTTATAACTGACTTTGGTTCTTTTGAAAAACGTTTGAGCTCATTTTTAGGGGGTCACGTCTCATCTGTGCTTTTGCACCCTTTTTACGTCCTTTTGGGGTTTTATGCTCATTTTACTTCCACAGTGTCTCCGCAAGGATTTGTTGTAGGCTTCAAAATATTTTTTAAAAGATTCTTAAGAAACTGCCTTTCGGGAGGGTTTTCAGTGGGCTTTAATTTTTATCTAGAGCTGTCAGAAGTCGATGACGTTCTTCATTCTTCTTTTTGGAATCGCGTAAGGTTTTGTATTTTTAGAATTGGTTTGCTTAGTTTTTGAAATCTTCTCACACCTTCTGCCTTTTACTCGACACTTATCGTCTAGGGCCTTGGGTCATTTCGCTTGATATATAGGTACAGTATACTATATACTATATAAGGCCTAGATTTTACCTATCGTATTCTGATTCTGATGAAGGGCTGTGCCGAATATATAATCCCAGGCTTTAGATACACTTTGCATCCAGGAGACGAGAAAATGGGTCATTAAACATCTTGTAATTCTCCTCGCCTTTACACTCCGAAATCTATCATCGTTTGAAAAATATCACAGCGTTAATCAGCGCTTGGACTACTCCTTAGACTAATGTTAGTCAAAATCTAAGATGTAGTGTCTTATCGCTTGGCCAATTTGCCGTGGACTGCGCCTGCTAATGTTTCATTTCTTTCGATGAGTGGTATATTTGATGATACAGAGACTGAAGTCGAATTGCTCAACTCACCCTGTGCCAGCGTAAGCTGAGCCAGGCCCGCGGTAAGTTGAGAAGCGTAAGAAAAGGGCTCTTTCTATTTTTTATGAAAATTATCGGAACGACTAGAAACAAAGTGCAATTTGTTATTTCACAATTGTGGCCCCACGCTCTCTCGATCAGCTCTTACGAAATGTATCACAACAATCCCAACGTATGGTTTCCTTTCCATCCGTTGCATCTTCGATACACCGGTACAGCCTCCTCCTGGACATCTGAGATTAATTGGATTGTTTTGTACCCTTAAAAGCTTCATGCCACCTGCCTTCTAATGCTACACGATAATTCTAATTTTTGCACGCCCGAAGCTAGTTCAGCCGCACCATGTATTTTTTAACTGAGGTGAGTTGACCGTGGCTTAACAAGCCCCGGCACCCATGTGGCTCGACTTACCCTGAGACTCTGCCACTACTTCCGCGCCAGCTGACGCAAAATCTGAGCCAATGATTCTTACGCTTTTCCGTCCAAATAAGGCATACATATATGCAGTCCACTAATTCAGTGCTGCGAGGTTTTATCTGTAGTAGCTACAGAGTTATTGAAGAATGTTTTGACTTAAATAAATGTACGTTTGGCCCGGAAAAACTTTTGCTGTTCGCAACCCACTGCAAACCTGCAACAATGACTAATTCCGGCTGAAAGAAGGAGAGCGGTTGTGCGAACTCAGAATACAATTGCAGCGTTCTCGCTCCAGAAACAGCGGAGCTATCACGAGTGGTTCAACTTGGCCTTGCTGCACCTAGGCCTGGCCTCCCCTGAGTGGAACCACAACGCAGTCAACAGTAGTTCACTGGAAATCATTACTGGAGATGCCTGGGTTCGGGGGTCAGGATCCACCTGGATTCCGGGTCTCCCATAGGTTTTTATAGGGCTTGTATTTCCGTGCCAGCGTTAACCCATCCAGGTAAACATTCCGCCCCCCCCTCCCCTCTCTGAGTCGAGAAAAGATATCCAGCCTTGCTGGCAATAATGGGTAGCTTGATAGCTAAGTGTGGAGAGGCTGGACACATGCCATTGCGGGGGGTTATACTTACCATGAACCACGAATTAAAGGGAATGTGGCGCCTTTATAACGTGATTTTAACTGAGATAGCCAAGTTGTAAAGCCAGTCGGAAAACCCGGTACTCTATATATAATCTGTCTTGGAACTCGATATTTCCGTAGAAAAAGCTAAAACCTACCCGAAATGTACCTCTCATGTACCTCTCGCCAGGCGGCCATTGTTGTGAGCTGCTGGTGTGACGACATATGCTGACGTCACGATGAGCATTAGCCAATCGAAGCCCTTGAAGCGTTTCGAGTATGGTAGTGGTTGCCAGATCATGACATCATCCACAGACAGATATTTATTTATGTTCCTAGAGGAGTATTTTTAAAATAAAAATATTGAGCTTATTGTACATTTTTCAGAGAAATCATGAGTGGTTTCATTATTTTCGGCTAAAAGTACGCCTAATTACACTAAATTCCAGGATTCGGCAAGGTGCCACATTCCATTTAATGCCTTAGACCAACATCAATGGAGATATTACTGGACTAAAATTAAATTTCATGACGACGTATTACTGAAAATCCAAAGATTAAATATGCCATCTAAAAAATAGGGGCCCACCCCCACCCCTTTTGGATACTGGAGATTCCAATCCCTCTCAAATTGGTCCCCCTTTTGGATACTGGAGATGCCGATCCCCTCAAATTGGTACCTCTACTTTTTGAGTACTGGAGATTCTGACCCCTCTCAAATCAGTGCCCTCTTTTTGGAAACTGGAGATACCGCCCCTCTCAGAGAGCAGGTTTTTCAAGTTGTTTCGGCCCTGTTTGACGGGTGTTATCTGTCTCTTCAAACCACTGAACATCTGGGCGTAGCAGGTATAGTAGGGTCTGTGGATGAAGTTCTCTGCCCGGCTCTACCACCGCACTCCCAACCTCCAATAACAGCCAATCAAAGCCCGCCTACAGGCAGCCAATCAGCGACGCAGACGGACGGCTGGCAGGCTTTATCGACCGATTCGGAGCGGCGTCGGCCGGCCGTCTGAATCGGCATGCTAATGTAGTGCTGGGGGGTGCTAGCTTCCAGTGAAAGAGCTGCCACAGCGGGCGGCCAGCTGCCATGTTTATCACGCCGGCGGGGCCGGGTCCGGGCGCTGACAGCTCTGTTTTACAGTGTGCACCACTGTGGTTAAGGCGGGCCTCAGCTGGGGTGGTCCTTTGAGATGTGAGCTGAGGCGGTCCTTTCAGAGCTACCACCCGGCGGGAGAGGCGTCAAACTGATGGCACGTGATGGCCTGTCGACGCCGCTCCTTTCTGCCGGCCCCTCCTGTCCGTCTGCGGCTGTCACCGCTTCCTGTCAGTCTCCTGCCTCCTTACAACGGTGCTGGGTGCTGAGGCTACAGGAGAAGCAGCTGAGAAATCCACTGCTTCTCTTGTGGTCCTTTTTCCTTTTTGAGGATAAATTTGAGACTGTGCTTTTCAGACACGCCAACTCGATAATGGAATAATTATTTTGTTTGTGCAGAAGGTATCTGAGACTCTTTGGGTTCTCTTGGATCAGCTGATATATGAATATTTGGCTCAATTAAGTTTTTTACACAAATATGTTAGACAAACGATTGATGCCTGGCGTAGATATACAGGTACGGAATATATTGCAACGGACTCCCATTCCATGATAAACTCGACATCAGTCACCGAGCATAAAACTAGTGACAGCTAAAAGCCACAGGCATAGGGACAGATGTCAATATTGGGGGAGGAGGAATGCCGTTGAGGTCAAACCAGAACAAATCAGGCGCTTAGCCGCCCTGAAATCGTATTCTCTCGTGCCTGTCCTGTCCTGATGCCGCATTGTTAGTTTTATATTCATTGTCGTGTTATGATAAATTTATTCGGTACTTTTGTAAATTCGTAGGCCCGGTATCAGGGTAGGCGATTTGGTTGGTGGGTAGGTAGACTAAGTTCTCGTTAAAAACCGTAAGTTTCTACACGTTGTGCAGTTTACGACTGTTGTTGTACAGTACCCCTAACGCGCCACCGCTCATGGAGTCATTTACGATCTCTCCCCCTGTGTTTTAGAGAACCTATGAGGTGATCAGCAGAATTCGGAAAAGTATATAAGTGCCGCCAACGGAATTTTGAGACAATTTAGGTGAAAATCTCGAAAATTTGGCGCAAAACGGGGATTATCCGCCACACTTTGTGGGTCCTTCTAAATCTTAAATAGCGTATTGACTGACTGAGCGTCAACTTCTCACGCTGGGGTGAGCACAGTCTTGCACAATCTTACGAGCGTCCACATATCTTGAACTTATCCATCAGTATGCAAAACCTACTTTAAAAAAGGTACTTATTTGCGGAAAATTTGGCGCTCGGCCTTATCGGTGCAATTGCTTCTATAGTTGTCTATTTTTAGCCGGTTATTTTACTCTTTCCTCATAACTCCGTCAGCATTCAGTTTCCCCTCAATCGCAGAAGTCTCGCAAATTCACAAGGAAGTAAAATTTGCGCCACTCGCTCCTGTTTCGAAGGGCACTCGTACCAACGGAAACTCGTCGAAAGTGTCATACTTTGCGGACTGGTGAATTGTTTTTCTGAAAAAATGTCATGAATCTCATTCAAGCCTGAGAGGATGACTTTAATTTAATAAAAGTCATTTTCAATGGATTTGAGATGGTGAATTTAAATCTATATTTGAGGTCGAATGCTAAGGATTTCCTAATTCAAAGCAAACCTCCGCCACCCAAATTTTGCAATGTGCATTGGCCAACGGGACACCTATTTTGTTTTCTGGTGCCCTGTTCGGTTATCTGAAAGACAATCCTAAGCATTTTGGAGGCGAGCTTTCCAAATCCCAGTGCTCAATTTCTTGCCTAGCCATATAACTGATGACCTAACTCTTCAAAAGAGTTTCCCTTAATGAACAGATATGTTGCCCACATTTTTTACTTTCAATGATCTTTGGGCATGTCAGTGTTGAATCACAGAAAGAATATGTAAAATGTTGGTTTGCTTATACGCCCATTGTATCGTTGCCTATCTGTGGATGGGTGGTATATGTTTGCAGGCTGTCTGCTTTTGGAAATATTGTGGACATTTTCTAGTTCAAGTGATGCAACTATGCAACAAAGATTAAGCCTCCAAATCAGACTTAAATGATGAAGTGTCAGCTGGAAATTTGCCATCCCTTCCATCCAATGAACGAAAACTACTTGTTGGCCACCACATAATTGCAAACCTATTTGGAAATATTTCTGACACATAGGCACAGATGACTTCTCATGTTTCAAATCCAATCCTATTTTGGCAATAACAAGTTTCAGAAATAGGACGAGGCATTGGTGTAGTCAAGTTTTCTGAACTTATAGGGCCACATTCGGCCACTTGCTTAGGTACCCGACGGAACATTTTAAGAGGGGCCAAATGTTATGTGCGAGGTAGCCATACGTCCCCTTTTTACATTTTTAACCGAATTTTGGGCAATTAATTTTTATATTTGACATTCATTGGAATTTTTAATGTACATTTGTATTATATGAATTATTGATGGCGTAATCTGCCGTGACATTTTGTCCAATTATTTAAGAGGAAATGTCGACTCAGAGCAGTTGGTTGTTGGAGCTTCAAACGAAATCTAATCACCGTATATTTCAATGAGCAGTGAGCAGGGGAGTGTTTCGGTATACCTTCAGCTTGCTATGCCTGTCCGTTTCGAGAATTCCCAAGAGTTGCTTATGATGGTATTGATTAGACCCACTGTGGTTAAATTCAGATGATTAAATTCGGAGTTAGATATTTGGGTTTTAGGAGGCGCCAGCCTGTGTGGTCCTATAGCGCCCATATAGCATCCACGTTGCTTCCTTGCTATAACTACAGCGAAATTAAGCCATGATTAAATGGTATTTAGCCCTCCTGCGTTTTGGTAACACTGTACCTGGACAGTTCTTCCATGCACCTAGTAAATCTTAGCATATCACTTTGAAATTGTTGCTCAAATACATTGGTTATTCTGTATCAATCGCCATTATTGCTCAGGGTTGTGCAGAACTAATCGCAGTTCATGAATGACGAAGCTCGCTTACTTACATGGAATGACACCTAAAAACAGTAATGGAAACAGAGAAAAGATCTCACAGTATCAGCAATATCAGTCACTCTCAGATGACGTCTTCCAAAGGAGAAAGCTACACCTACACCACCTCCGCACTGGAGTGACATGGGTGTTGACATCTTTCCGAACATGGTTTGGCGCTGGGCATTCAGGGACACAAACTCCCGAACAACCAGGCGTGCCTCCGTCGTTTTGATACGAGTTTTGTGAACAGGGACCACAGCGACTGAGTTGAGAGGTTGTTGTGTCATGGTGGACCGCAGCCAGGTCTTAAGACGTTGCAACGCACTGAAAGACCTTTCAGCAGTGGCTAACCTCGGGGATAAGACCAGCAGCAGACGGATAAGACGCTCCAAGTTTGGTAGCAGATTTTCTGGCATGCCCAGGCTGTGTGAAGGTCTTCACGGCCTCGTCCAGTGACTTGATCATTCAGTGCTTGTGGAGAACTTGCAGTTCTGAGACCAATCTCACCAGGTCTATATTAGACGTAGAGTTGTGCGTTTCAGAATTTTCTTGAGTCGACTCAACTCAGCTCAAGTGCTGAGAGCGGTTGACTCAACTCCGACTCAACTCATGATCAAGAGTTCAGTGAGTCGACTCAACTCCGACTCAAGGCTAAATTATCCGACTCAACTCTGACTCAAGGCTAAATTATCCGACTCAACTCTGACTCAACTCACGACTCAACTCAACTCAAAATTCTACTCGTTTTCAAAATAAAATAAATAAATGATAAGTATATAAATAATATTCAAAAAATAAGAAATAAATCAATAAGCCAGCAAAAAACAATCTGTTCAGAAAGCCTGACACGAAGCGAAAGATTAATAGAAGCAAAATAATTAATTGGCATTCAAACATCGGTTAACAATTAGCCAGCAACCATGAATAACTTTTTAATTCTTCCAGACTGTCACTGCCCAAAAAGCTACCACATGTTGCAATTATTTCTAAAAGGAGCATTGCATATTAAACTAGGTAAATGAAATGGAAAGGAACCTACAAGGGCTAAGGTTACACCAACACAGGCAAAAATTGACCCTCCATACTGTCAAAAAAGGCTCAAACTAAAAAACATGATATAAACTGTATTTGTAAGGATGGTATAGGAATTGTTTTTTTCTGTTAAAGAACGATGCTAGGAAATTTTTTATAAATTAAACATTACTATGCCATGAGTTTAATCAAAAGTTAAGCAATAATTACTAGAGTATCTAGTTACAATTGCAAATTCTAAGAACTACAGCAAACCCTAAGAAAAAGTATACCATATATGACAAAGGACAATAGAAATGGAAATTCTATTAACGTGTTGGATTTTGGTATATTCATATTTTAAACCCAATCCGATTTTTAGCTTGAGAACCTCCAATACAGTACATACCTATCGCTCTTCAAAATTGGAGCACGATTTTAAAGAAAATTTATAATGTATAGCTTTCTAAATAAAACATGGACGTCCGGCGAGGGTCTCTGATCAGACAAATCCAGTAGCATGAAATAATTCCTCACATTCTTGCGATAAAGGCGTCTCAACATTTCTGTGCAATCAGGGGTCCAATTTTTTCTATGCTAATAGCAGTATCTGCTTCTAACAGGCAAAATGAAAAGAGCGGTGGTAGACGGCGCATTTAGGACAAAAGAAACAACATAAAATGTAGGTATACAAATACTTGCATGACTTTATGAATTATCACGTGATATTCACACTTTTTGCCTTGAGGCTAGTTATGCTTGAACCTATACTCGTTTGAATTTGTTCTTCAAAGACAGCAATGGTGCACACACTATTCTCAGACGACGACCACTGACGACAACAATCAGCGACGACGGCGCGTGTTGTTGGAGTGGTTGAAGTAATGAAGTAATGTTAAATATTGAAGCTGAGAAGTTTTTGAGAGATTTGAAATGCATTTTGTGGTGCGTTTCACCACTTCAAATGTTTAAGACAAGGCCAGCGATAGGAACCTGTTAAATTTTTCGAGTATATGTAACATTTGTGCCTAGGGATTTCTTCAGACCGGATGGGCCCTTAAAAAATAAGCAATTGAACCATATAATTATTGATATATTGAAACAAATTGAAACTTTGATTTAAGCAATTGAAATTCTGGAGGGAAAAGGTATTTAAAGGAGGTTAAAAGAGGTTTGCAAAAGGTAGGCAAATTCAAACACTTTTACTTGACATCATGTTTACCTGTTGAGCCCCCTTTTTCGTCAACTCATTTGACTCGCTGTCTTCACAACTCAACTCAACTCAACTCATTGACGTGTTGTGAACCGACTCAACTCAACTCAACTCACTTGTCAAATTTTTTAGACTTAACTTAACTCAACTCAGAGTCGAATGAGTCGGAATCTGAGTTAAACTCCGACTCTGACTGGCGAGTCGCACAACTCTGATCAGATGGACAGTTCTTCATGTTGCTGATGGACTCCTCACCAGGTGTGTTTAGCAGCAGGCTTGCCAAAACATTTTGGGCTCGGAGCCTAGCCACCTACCTATGAACATGGGTGGGCTGACATGCCATTTAGCCCCACAAAAGATATGTTCCGAAAAATTGGAAAAACGAAAAAGAAAAATGTTCAGAAAAAGGAAATAAATTCAATGCAAAATTGCGAGACCACTGCGTAACTATGTATATCGCCGCAGCCGGCCTTCTGTCTTCTGTATATGAAGCCGTGTGTCGATAGACAGTTACCTATCCACTAGCGGTGGAACTGGGAGGGGGGCACCTGAGCAGAATGCCCCCTTAAATGAGAAATTTTAACATTAACCCTCTGGTGTTGACTGGAAAGATATGAGTTGGAAAGTCCATGCTCCCCCCTTAAATCCAGACGTTCCGCCGCTCCTGTACCTATCTAGGCCCTCGCCTCCTGTAGTTTTCTTGGTCCCTATTTCCCTTCCTTTTGCGCAGCCGCCAATCTGTTTTCGGTATCCTTATTGAGATTAAATTAAATGAGAAGCTTAAGTATAAGTGCGGCTGTTTCGACCGTCAACACTAACCATTCCTGACTCGCAGCTGATCAAGCGTTAACAATCCGGCGTTGTCTTATAATAATTGTTGGGGTTTAACGACGCACCAACTGCCAGGGACACACGGCATCGCCAACTCTCACCCTGTTGGAAGGGATTTTGGGGATCAGATCAATCCGACGTTGTCATTGCGACCAATCCTCTCCACGGAGATCAGCCTACAAGTGGAGTATTTGTCCCGCCTTGCTGGAATCGGCGCTCGTGAAAGCATGTGGCTCGTTCACATCACTCCCAACTTCTATAGGGTACAGAAATGACGGGATAGATTTCGGAAATTTGGAGGAAGTGAAATGAAAGGTTATAAAATCAATTATTTTTAAAAATCTTCGGTACCAATAACGCTGACCGGATTTGGATACGCAAAAGGTCGGGGGCGAATGCAAGGAGGGGGGAGGGATGAGGCGATCGCCCCCCCACCCCTTGGGTCGACCTTAAGCACTGGAAAGAAACGTCTCCCGCCACAACCACCGGACCCCCCAGCGAGGGGGCCTGGCTCCAAATCTGGCTCTTCTCCAAACACAGCTCTTTGGAGAACCCCAGACCAAATCTGGCAACTTCCGGGCCCCTGTTGCTGTTGGGCCCCTATAACAACAACAGGGTCCGTCAGCTGCCAGATTTTGTCTCAGGGGCCTCTAAAGAGCTGTTCTTGGAGTCCACGAGAAGCAGGCTATAGTCCACTGTGAACCTCTGAGTCTGCGACCGGGCCCCTCATAATTATTCCGGAGTCCTGCTGCCGAGCCGGGCCCCTATTCTCAGCAGTTGCAGGGTATTTCCCTGTATTCCACTCGAGCCCCGTTTGGCTGAAGCCGGGCCCCCTGCGGTTCAACTGGGCCTCCTGTGGCTATCCGGGCACCCTAACATGCTTCCGGGTCACTTGAAGTCCACTTTGAACCGCTGCGTCCGCGACCTCAGAATATATCCCGGACCCACTGCTTCCGAAGCCGGGCACTCTTCTCAGCAGTTGCAGAGAATTCCCCTGAAATCCACTCGGGCCCTCTGTGACCCCAGCCGAGCCCCCTGCGGTTCACTCGGGCCTGTTGTGAATATTCGGGCCCCCTGAAATGCTTCCGGGGCCCTGTAGTTCACTTGGAACCTCTATGTCCTCGACCGGGTCCTTCACGATAATAATGAAGGTTAAGCTTTTCTGACATTTTTATGTGTACCTACCTTTTTCAGAAAATGTATACCTTGCGCGGTGGGGCCCCCAAAAGCTACTTCGGGCCCCTTCGAGGAGGCCCCCTCGGGCGATTCCTGGATCCGCCCCTGCGAAAGGTGGGTAGGTACCGTAGGAAGATGTATTGAAAATCAAAATATTGATATTGTCATATCTTCCCGGGTCTTTAACCCTTGCCCCGGTGGCGGGTACGAGCCACCTTCGCCCTGGTGGGGGCTAAAAAGACCCCCCACGATCTCAAAAACTAAGAGAGCTAGAAAAAAGCGCAAAACGGCAATCGAAAGCTCTTCGAAAATGATATCGAAAACACTTCGGTCATTTTTCTTGTCAGGTCAATATCAAGGTCACCAGAGGTCAAAATAGGTCAAAATCGCTAATATGAGGTGTACTAAGAAAACCTCCTATATCTCAGAAACTATGATAGCTAGAAACATTTTTCTAACACCATTCGAAAGCTCTTGAGATGCGCTTTCATCACAGTGGCATTCATGTTCGTGTCAGGTCAAAGCCTAGGGAGCTACAGGTCACTAAATATTGGGCATATTCTTGGGAATGTCCATAGCCACCCATGCATAAGGGCGTTTACCTTTTCGCTAATAGCTTCCAAACCAAACAAGATACAGCCATAGTTTATGCACCATTGCAATCCTCTCGTCAATACGAACCGAATGATATATGATACTGCTATGCCAGGTCAAATTTAAGAATTTGACCTGACCCAGGTCAACGGTCTGACCCAACTTGACCTGGTATAGTCATGATGTATATCATTTGACTTCCAGTGACTATACAAACACTTAGGTGACAAAATAAAAGCTCTATCTTAGTTTATTCAAAATTTATAGAGAAAAACACCAAAAAATGCTTATTTGACCTAAGGTGACCTTTTAAAAGTCAAAAGTAAAAAATTTTGGTATCAGCTTCAGAAATGGGCTAAGAGCAAGTCGCAACCGATGTTTGAAGTTGATTCCATCCAAACTTACTGAGAAAAGCTCGTTTCGTGATTTTCCCCATGCATTGTCAATGGGGAGGTCATGCTCTGCACATGACCTTAGGTCACCAATATCAAAAATCCCGGAACAGGTGTTGTAGCTCCTGGTGGGCCCAAGATGTGGTATGAGTTTCAACTTGATCGATTAACCCTTCTTTTAGTTATGCCGTCCTAAGTATTTTTTGAGGTGAGGTCACTTCACCTGACCTGGTGACCTGACCTGATATGACCTTGAGCCAAAATTTTCAGGAAAGATGTAAAAATGATGAAGGAACAGCTAGACCAAGTTTAGCGCTGCGCGCCGCCGTTTTTGGTCACTTTGGAAAACCCGAGGGGGTCTAAAAGACCCCCCACCCGGGCGAAGGTTAAAAGTTGTGGGGACAATCCCTACAAGTTTTCGGGGTCTCCAAATGTGTAGGGACACTGTCCCTAGTGTCCCTAGTGGTGGCTACGCCCATGCGAGGAGACAGCGAAAACATATTGCAGATGTACTTTTCCGCTGTGCCACCAAAGCAAAAATGTCTTCAGACTACATAGAATAATTCCCATGTCATCTTTACAAAAAATAATCAAACGCCTGGTGGAACGCACCTGCAAAATTATGTTACCCTCACCTCCCCTCCCTTCCCCCTCTCCGCAGATGTAGAAATCCCAAAAAATCACTGTCATGTACAAAATTATAGATTATCAATATTTCAGCAGTTCTACACAGACACGGTTAATTGGGAACAGGAAGTGGTCCTAAAAATATTGAGAGGCCATCTGTGTGCTCAGTCGATTTTAGAAAGTACTCTGGGCAGAGGTGCCCTGTTTTCAGCCATTAGTATTTGACTGGGGATACTTCCAGAAATTCTTCCTTTCCCTGAACAGTCAAAACTAGTGTCACAAAGGCGTCCCTAAGGATACCAAAATCTGCAGAGACGGACCGGGGTTAACTCCCAACACGGAACAGAGGGAGGAGTCCCGTTCCTCTCAAAGCCAGCTGGTATCTCATACGTAATTGATCGTCAGTGAAACATGTGTTTAAGCGTCTCTGCTCGTTTGGAGAGTACTTCTCTAGTTATCCATCCTCTGCCTCCGCCGCTCAACGTTTTTTCCACAATGAGCCCATTTGATTTGATCTCACTGTTGCCTTCGGCACTGCCTGGTTGCCCAATTATCTGATGTTTTCCCAGGTTGGCTGAAATCAGAAATTTCTTAGACAAAAAGTGAGGAAAAGTGAAAAAAATTAGACCAGGCAGTGGTGGATACAAGGAAGGATGGGCGGGACTCAAACCTCCCTGGAAATGTTTGAGTGTCTATAGCTAATGCATATGCGGAGACTGATCCGAGGCGATGGTGGGTGAGGCTTGAGCCACCAAGCCACTCCCCGCCCCAAATGAAGTCTTGGATTCTCCACTGAGGACAGGCCTCTGATACCACACTCCACTATTCTGAGGCTTATGTCCCGATATGTGAAATGACATGATCACTGAGGGTGATGTGTTGCTGAGTTCATAACATCAAAGTCTCCTGAGCCACAGGTCCCGGGTTCAAGTCCCGGCGGAGCTTATGAATAGGTTGATCTGACCCCCAAATCCCTGTCAATAGGGTTAGAGTTGGTGGCGCCGTATAACCTTGGAAGATGGTGCCTCGTTAAGCCCAAACAATTGTTATTACTACATGATCACTGACCAGCACCCTTCCTTTGCCTCGCCGATGTTTCCTATTGCCCGCTTCTCCCACTTTGAGGAGCAGATAGCAGAGTGGCAACTCTATCTTGATATGCATATGGTATGTATATAACAAATATGTTGTTTTTTTAATCACGTGGAAATATCTAAAAAAATACGTTCAGTTACTTATCCACAAATATCATAAATAATCCACAAATCAATCACTTAACACATGTTAAAACAATTAAAGAGTGATTTTGGCGGCGTAGCAGAGCATATATGCTGTTGCATTCTCCATTTCCTCCGCCGGCACTTCCTTGACAGAATCATCGTTGATATCATACCAACGAGCCTCCGTCAGCTTCCAGCGGAGGGCAGTGTAGTTGCCAGTCTGGGCGCTGCCGTGGTATTTTACCACTGCGAATAGGTCATACGCAAGGCCACCAGAGATCTGAAGAGGTCCGATGGCCATCCAACTGAAGTCTAGGTCGCTAAGGGGAAGCGACATGAGTGTGCGCCTTGAGTGACGTACTGCCGGTGTAGGTAAAACGCTTAAGGTGCATAATCACCACGGATGGCAGCCGCCAGATGTCGAACTTCTTGTAGGCGTCATGTTTTTCCTGGGAGTTGGAATATGTCCAGCCTGTGATGAGATCGCCTTGGATACACTGTTTTAGACATTCATAGAGACTGCTCGGCGAAGACGACCCTGATGATGACGGGCGGAGGAAAATAACCAATTTTGCACGTGAGGCCTATGGAACAGGCGCATTTGTACGCCACTCTAGTATATTGCTACCAAATAAGTCCGGAGGGGGCTGATGACACCAGTTCCCCGATGGGGCATTCCAGGACAAAACGACCAAAAATATTTCAATTTGACACCACCATGTCTAGAAAAATCTGAAACTTTGTCTCCGGGGTAGTTTTGGGCCAGAAACACGCCTGTGAGAATCTTAGCCCCCTCCGATCAACGGTGACCGAGTTATAGCCCGAGGCATTTTCGGGAGGTCACCTTATAGACTCATTTTTGATGCTTCATAACTCAAAAACGCATAGCTTGATTAACAAGTTTTGTATATCATTGAACTCGTCTTGAACTATACTTTATTTTGAAAAAGAAAATTTCAAAATTTGAAAATTTTTGACTTTTAATTTGTTTGACCTTTTCTTTTTGACCTAGCTTGACCTTTTCCCAGTTGAATTTGCCATTTTAGACACCTCAAAAATTTTGATTAATAAAATATCTTTCGATAGGAAAAAAAATGCGTTCTTGCTATAAGTTCCAAATATTTAGCACCTAAGGTAGGTATGTAGACGGTTTTTGACCACTGCAGTAGTACAGCCTTATGTTTAACGCCGCAAACATAGTGATTGTTTTTGTAATTGGTTGCTGGCAATCATATTGCTTTGTCTTTGCGAAATTTTCATCGTGCAAGTGTCAGAATTTATGACAATTAACACGCGCCCACCCGAGGGGTGGGCAACCGGCCTCCTCAGGTCTCTACAGGTAGTAAAAAACACCTACGCGCAGCACCACCGTACGCCATCTATCTCAACACAACATATTACAACTTCTGGAAAAATAATTTAGGTCAACTGGGAGGTGGTAGGTACCGTAAATACTGAAGGCCAGCTGGCAACTGACTGGTGAGGGTGTGACCTGAGGTAGACGGTCGTTGTTATGCCTTGTGGGACTTTCAAATTTGGTTAATTGATTAACACTTCATCGTGGGAGTTGCTCGTTTGGGTGGTGGGGTCGGGGTCTCTGTAAAAAGTCCCGTGATGACTCTAGTGAGACACCTACTCCTAAAACTGAACTGGAAACAACTTGGACAATATTTATAAAAATAAAATTGCAGCCATTAAAAGTGATAGAAAGGGATTCATTGTTTCGAGGGAGACGAGGGCAAATGAACTTATTAATAAATGACCTTTCAGCCTTAAACGAAAGTTTACAAAGATGTTGCGAGTTTATCCATAATTGAAACAAATATAAGTTATCCTATGAGTACCACTAACTCACACAATTACATCGTCCCCCGAGATGGAAAAGTAGTATCGATACAAGGTGACCCAGTGCAGCGCAGCATACGTTTGAGAGGATTCATGCAATGTAAACAAACGTGTCTGAAAGAATTTCATTCCCAAAAAGTAATTTGAATCTGCTCATATATGCGAAAAAGTGTCCTGAAATTGAAACGCATTCGACTTGGTCACTTGAACAGATTACCTCATGATATTTTTACAAGGTGATCATTTCATAGCTGACACGGATCCCAGAATCCCAGATGAATAATTACACTGTGCACTGGGAGTGATGCCGCTAAACAGCCAGTTTTAATCACTACCGAATATGTTACACACAATCGTTTGGTCGTGTCATCTTTGAGGTTGCTCGAGGTCACAGTATTTCTTACAGGAACAAAGTGGAAACCTAAATTTTGTGGCATAATAGGTGACAGAGGAGAGCCGTTGAAAGAAATGTTCAGCGCCATTGGAACACTCTTGTTGAGCCCAAACGGATTATGTATCTTATAGTATTGCCTAATCAAATGCCAAAATTAACCTGCTTTGACCTAGAGCCAGGCTTAGGTCTGTATGGTAAAAAGAATATTAATTAAACTGCAGTGGCAAGCCAGACACGACAACGTAAAAACAAAACCTCCATCGCAATTCTCGACAATTCTCAATTTTCTCAAGTTATCAAAATTTACCAATTGCCCCATGCATTTCTAATGGAAAGACCATGACCTTGACCCTGCTCCCGGTTATCGACATAGAAATCCTGCTACGAAAAATTATCTTGCTGGGCGACCTTACTATGTAATGTGAATCAAACCACGATAGGCTAAATTTGATATTATTGATGCACTTCCCAAAGTTTTTTCGAGGTTAGGTCTCTTGACCTGGTTTGGCGGTTTGACCTGGTATGACCCAGTTCTAAATTTTTTCCAGAAGTTGTAATATGTTGTGTTAGAGATAGATGGCGTACGGTGGCGCTGCGCTAAGGTGTTTTTTTACTACCTGTAGAGACCTGAGGAGGCCGGTTGCCCACCCCTCGGGTGGGCGCGTGTTAATTGTCATAAATTCTGACACTTGCACGATGAAAATCTCGTAAAGACAAAGCAATATGATTGCCAGCAACCGATTACAAAAACAATCACTATGTTTGCGGCGTTAAACATAAGGCTGTACTACTGCAGTGGTCAAAAACCGTCTACATACCTACCTTAGGTGCTAAATATTTGGAACTTATAGCAAGAACGCATTTTTTATTTTTCCTATCGAAAGATATTTTATTAATCAAAATTTTTGAGGTGTCTAAAATGGCAAATTCAACTGGGAAAAGGTCAAGCTAGGTCAAAAAGAAAAGGTCAAACAAATTAAAAGTCAAAAATTTTCAAATTTTGAAATTTTCTTTTTCAAAATAAAGTATGGTTCAAGACGAGTTCAATGATATACAAAACTTGTTAATCAGGCTATGCGTTTTTGAGTTATGGAGCATCAAAGATGAGTCTATAAGGTGACCTCCCGAAAATGCCTCGGGCTATAACTCGGTCACCGTTGATCGGAGGGGGCTAAGATTCTCACAGGCGTGTTTCTGGCCCAAAACTACCCCGGAGACAAAGTTTCAGATTTTTTCTAGATATAGTGGTGTCAAGCCTTGGTCGATCTGTCCTGGAATGCCCCCGATATAAAAATCAGCTCGCACAATTGTGATGCTCGGTTGTCATATTATTTCATGTCAATTTCATATATCAATGAAACCTTACAGCAGGGGAGAGTGGGGCAACATGGACACTGGGGGCAAGATCGACACCCCCTCTATCTGATGAACTGGCAATTCGATAAGCAGGAAGATGGTGTAATACGCTTGTGCTCACTGTGCATAGCCCTTCAGAGTGAATTGGTGCTAACAAGCTCTTTAGCTTCCGCACAATTTTCAAAAATATAAAAACTGTAGTACATGTGTATTTTCTCGGGTTAACTTTGTAAGCCTATTACCCAAAGGATATTAGACATTTTACTTTGATATTTCTCCCTTATGTTCTCGATTCTCTTGCATCGTTTTCACCATTGTCATCAAAATTGCATGTCCATCTTGCCCCTTGGGGTGACCATGCTACCCCAGGGGTGGGGCGAAATGGACTTTTGCTACTTTTTGCGAAATTTGACATAAAATTGGCAGTTATTATTAATGATGCCCGGCTGCTTGCACAGAAGGAGATAAATGTTCCAACTAATAGCATGCCAAAAATCAAAGCTTCTTGAGTTCCATAAATCATCGAAAACACCAGTCGTCGTTAGGTTGTCCATTTTGCCCCACTCTCCCCTAATTTATTTATCACGATTAACACTTGACTTGTTTTCGAAAAAGCTTTAGAAAATATAGCAAATGAAAACATAGCCACGAGCTGCAGATGGTTTTAAGACCGATGTGTGGACTATCTACCAGAACACTACCACTACCAGAAACACCTTAAGAGAGTTCCAACACTCCCCCTGTAATGGCGAGGGTAATTAATGGGTAAAATCCAGCAAGATGACTGTTTTGGGTTTTAGAAAATTCAGAATTTTCGCCAGGAGTAGAGTTTTAGGCTCTGTCCAATCTAGGTACCTACACAGACAAAAGCATACGCACGCAGTTTCATCAACCATTTTCTTTGACTTTCTTACCTTGCCGCCGTTGGAGACCTGTAGACGCCACGAAGTCAGAAAGATGAATGACCAAAAAAGTCGGTGCCAGAACATGGATGCTGCAGCCAATGAGAGCGCAGTCCGCCCGATGCGCAACCAATCATAACTCATTTATACATCTCCGGCGTTCATTGTTCATGAGAGCCGGAGCCAATGGTGGATCCAGGACTTCATTTCGGGGGGCTAGGAGGCTCGAGCCTCCCACACTATTGCATCTGATCAGCCTCCGCCTATGCATCAACTGTAAGGACTCAGATATTGTTTGCAGGGGTCTTGAGCTCCCCTTACGCCCCCCTTGTGTCCGCCACTGGTTGGAGCGTGTGTAAATCCTCACCAGAGCACGTGGCTTTCACTAGCCGATCCCCCGTCGCAGCTGTGGCGGGGGTAGGTCCACTAGTGAACTAGGGCCTTCTCGAGGACGCTGGTAAACAAAACCTGCAACATTGTGGGCGGCTTGTTAAACTGGTCATAGGTGGATCCAGGATCCCCTGGATCCTCCTATGAAACTGGTTGCTACTAGAGTAGGAACACTTGAAAACACTTGGAAGGTAGTGACAAAAAAATAATTAAACGATACTAGGGCAATGACCTGCCTGGGGCTCGTGAAACGTTTTTGAGTGGGCGGTACAATATAAGATAATCCCAATAATGTAGGTACAGTATAACCTGCGATATAGAGGTTATACCATACATTGGCGGGAGATGAGGGCATGACCTTGAAAAAGACATTTGACTACATGTGACCTAGACCTCGACATTGAGTACCCTTAACTATGAAGTCATAGCATAACATACGTCATACTAAGTAATTGTATCTGAACGACGATGTCATCTGAACGGAACACTGGGAATCAATGGCCTTCACCTGTGGCCTTTGACCTTGACCTTCGTGTAGAGTGACCTTGACATATAATCACGATTAGATATCATTTCGTCACCACTCGGTCTACAGTGAAGGCTAACTGGTGCGACCACGCAATTGCGATTGCCTAAAAATATAGGTATAACTTTAAAAGCCTACAAGGCAAATATGTGTAGACGGTTTTCAAAACTATTTCGCCAATCGGTGTGCTCATGAATTCCTAAAATGTACTGGCCACTTCGGAAAATTTGGAGGGTGGGACACCTTACCCCCCACACTGCGCGTGCTAAGTCTATCAAACATAAACTTTGGGGCTATCGTAATATAAACATATGGCGAAAAGAGAAATGGCTCCCTTTCAGCACCTACAGGCCGGATAACCTACATTGGAAACCATAACTTCATATACTATAAGGATGCTGATGGGAAAGCTGGATGCTTGGACATGTCAATTCCCAGAGGTCCCCTCGGGTCACCTAGGCATGCTGCCAATCTTTTGCTAACAACATTGCACTGAATTAGAATATAGTTTACATTTGGATGTCATTGTGTTCGTATTTTTACTGGGAGTCATTGATATTCCTCATAACCGTACCAAAAAAGCTTAACCGCGACCAGGCTGTACTTCAGATCATTCTTACCGTTTGACGGAGCATTGTCCAAATATACCTAATTCGACTTACCACAAATGCTTACATAATAACGCCTAAATATCAGCTGTAGTGCACATCAGGAGGAACCTTTCCCACAAATCTGAAACGCTATGTTGTAACCATATTGAAACTTCACTGTTGGTTTCACACGTTGATAGGTTTTGGATTGCTGAGGCAAGGAGCATGATTATAATTTGACGAGGTGTATACTGGCCTGTCTCCTCGAGTCCTGATTGTAAAAAACCTACACTTAGATTATACATTCGGGCACAGCCCTTCATTTTAATCAGGTAGGTCAAATCACAAATTATGAGTCATAGTGTAAACTGAGCTCGAATTGAGCTTCATACAAATACCTTTTAGACTAAATTCTTAAACGTTGGATGTCGTGGTAACAATAATCTGGATACCTCTAACGTAAGGATTATGTCCACAATGCAGCAAAACTAGACCAGTAGTTTGTGTGACAGATTTTGCATTTATTTCCTCCAAACACTAGGTATATATGTTTGATGGTAGAAAATTTGCTTAAATATTTTGATCCGTTTTGTAGTCATTATTATTAGGTTTCTTTTGTTGACTGCAGCTAAAATTCCAACAATAGCTTCTTCTTTAGCACTAGTAAGTACATGCAATGCTGAATCGGTACAATGACTGCCAGCTTTCCAATTTTTTCAGCCTGATGCCATCTTTTATTAGATATGCTTTGCTTGAATTATTTAATTAAGATTGTACTTAGTGATCAGGGTCAAATTGTACCTAAACTTAATCCATCGCATTTTTTTCAGGATTCAATCGTTTATTTATCATACATGCATCTGGTTTTTGAAATAATACGGACAATTCAGTTCAATACAACAGTACAGCAGAGTACAATACAATACAGTTTCCAAGATAGTATGACCTTATATCAAAACCATCTCACGGGTGTCCTGTTTAGTCTGTGTAATGTGTGCGTGTGTGTGTGCGCGCACGTACGTGCGTGCGTGCGTGCGTGCGTGCGTGCGTGCGTGCGTGGTGGTGTGATTGTGTGCATGTGTGTGTTTGTGTGCGTTATATGTGGAATTATGCATAGTGTATGGGTTTGTTTGCAGCAGCAGGACATAAGCTTGAAACGTTTTTTTATTGCTGTTCTATCTCTTCAGCAGAAGGCTAGGACTATTCAAGGACTAGTCTCCCTATCTCTCCCCATTTCTCGTCAAATTCTAATGTTCTTTCCTTTTTCCTTGCAATTATGTCTTCCTTTAAAGCTTCTAGCCGTAAACACTTTCTGAAATGTGCCACCGTTGGCTTCCTCTTTCTAAGACGGGCTTTAAATATCACTAATTTGGCAACAGTCGCTACCAGTACTTCAAGTTGTTTGCAGTGCTCCAAAGAAGGAAGGAACCAATCAGACTTTTCAAAAGGATACGTAACATTATGTTGTGTGCGTAGTTCAGATTTTATATTTTGAATAAATGTTTTAGTGTTGGGGCACGACCAGAACAGGTGCTCTATGGTTTCTATTGATTCGGTACAAAACGTACACAATGCGGTTTCAGCTCTACCTATTGAAAAGAGATACCTATTTGTTGCTGTTATTCGCGATATAACTTTGTAGTGAAAGGATTGTAAATATGTGTTTTTTGTACTCATGCGTATGGAGAGCATGCTCCCTACGTAAGGTGAATCTATGCCGTCCCGTCTCCATTTATTTATCCATAGTTGTTGAGAGTGTTGGTACTTAGTTTTAAGATGCGTAATAAATTCTTGATAGGCCAATCTGTTTGTTTTTGTATTCTTACTGATAAGTGCAATCTGATACGGCAATGTGGGCTGAAGGAATTTCAGGCTAGCTGAACAATGCTGCACTTCTCTTGGTAGCCCTCGAATCAAAGATTGATAACAAAGGAAAGTCATCGGTATGTTATAAATACGTTGCAGGTCGGCATGTGTGAAAGGGTTCGCGGTAATAGGGTTTATGATGTCTCCAATGAATCTAAAACCCCTTTCATCCCATGCTTTGACAATAGTTGTTTTAAATTTTGTGAAATTAGAGAACCATAGACTACTGGTCAGAATATCCTCGTCAGGTGGTCTGTAAAGCCGAATAAACTCTGCCCATGAGTGTATTACTTCTAACCAGAACGGATTTTCTAGCGTTCTAGCAATTTTCTTCAATTTTGTTTCACCATAAGTAAGAAGTTGCTCCACAGGTGGCAACTTGCCCTTAATAATGAACGCCCATGCTTGTTTTGATTTATACAAGCGTTTTACCCACCCTATTTTTAAACTCTTAATAAATGAGGCTAAGTCCGGAACATTTAGGCCATCGTACATGGATTTTTGGGCTAATTTGGCGCGCTTGACTGGATCGCTTCTGTTTTTCCAAAGGAAATCGTGCAAAACCTTTTCGAGCTGTTTTATGGTTGATGATGATGGTTTCGGAAGTGATATGAAAATATGAACTAGCTTAGAAAGTAATAATGATTTAATAACGGTTACCTTTCCTATCAGGGTTAGATTTCGTCTGTTCCATTGTGTTATTTCTCGTCGAATGTTCTCAATTTTATCTTCGACATTATTCTCCGTCAATGAATCATTCGTTTTGTTAAATTTTATACCTAGAATCTTCAATTCACTCACGAATGTGATACCCAGCGTATCATCGTTGACTTAATCCATCGCATAAGATAAGTTAATCTGTTTAGCCATTGATAAACCCTTTCCTCCAGCCTGTACCTCTGTCCCAACGTTAAGCGTTGAACGAGTATACGTCTGGCTCCAGAAAATTATCATCAATAATTATTCACATATTTCAAAACCCCAGCCCTTAGTACGTACTACTCAAATTAATTCATCTCTCATAGCTAGTTAATCTGATCAATCGTTGATAAACTCTTTTTCCCAGCCTGTACTTTTGGCCCAAGGTTAAATGTCGAATGAGCGATACATCTGGCTGCAGAAAAGTATCTTCAAGAATTAATTACCTTTCTAAAAATAGGGACCCTGGGTGCGTATCTTTGACCTAAGCTTATCACGTCTGGCTTATTAATCTGATTTATCAATGACAAACCCTTTTACTAACCTGAGCCTCTGGCTACTTTCCCGGCCTTACCGATCAATCACAACAGTTAGTTAGAAATAGTCACATTAAAACAATGACTGTGATGTCAAATGTACTGAACGGCCACGGCCGAAAACCAGCCAGTGACGTCACACACGTGTTAAACAAATGAGCCAGAAACATCGTCCGAATAATTTTACTTGTTAAGTTATAAGGCCTTGACTTTATCCACAGAAGCAGCTCCGAATACCGTGCCTGCGTGGAGAAGGCCCTGAAAAAACTACCATTCGATCAACTCACCATGGAAGTTTCAAGGTTCACGCTCGAGCTTCGTCTATTCTTTCCCTCGGTTCTTCTTGCAATATTCGGCAATAGATGCTTTAAAGGCCGCTCTAAATATTTAGCTTGTTTGCTGAGACATCAATGATCAGAACTACGCGAAATATCAAACTGATCAGAACTGCGTAAAATGTCAGAACTGCTCAGAACATTGTGAAATATCAGAACTGATCAGAACTGCGCAAATGTCAGAACTGCTCAGAGCAGTGTGAAATATCAGAATTGATCAGAACTGCGCAAAATGTCAGAACTGGTCAGAACTGCGCGACATTTCAGAATTAATCAGAACTGTGCAAATTATCAGAACTAATCAGAGCTGCGCTAAATGTCAGAACTGGTCAGAACTACGCGAAATATTAAACTGATCAGAACTGCGTAAAATGTCAGAACTGATCAGAACCGCGCGAAATGCCAGAACTGATGAGAACTGCGCTAAATGTCAGAACTGGTCAGAGCTGTGCGAATTATCAGAACTGATAAGAGCTGCGCTAAATGTCAGAACTGGCCAGAACCGTGTGAATGTAGGGGAGCTGCCTTTCTGGAGGGTCGGAGCGGGTGGGTCGCCAGGCCGGCTCACACCTGGATAATTGCTCTCCAGCCGCCGCCTCGACAGCTCCAGTGCCTTTTTCTCCTCGGCGGTGAGTGTTTGGCCGCTTTGTGGGGCTGCCGTTCTGAAGCAGCCATTAGGCGGCGTATTTGGTGCACTTATGCGGTTGTGGCGCCCACAGCTGCTCTGGGGGCCCGGCGCGGCGCAGCTCCATTTTAGCCAGTGCCGTACTCTCGGCCATTTTCCCTGTGCGGTGGGCCACGCTGGCTTTCGAGTGGTTTGTTATCGGCTCTATACAGAGCCAGTGCTGCGCCACAAAAGAACTGCTAACGAGCTGGTTAAAGTACCAGCGGCGCTGCTTGCCTGATCACCCCCACAAGCCCTCCGCCGCTCCAAAGCGACGCGACAGGGCCGAAAACAGCGAACAGAACGCAGGCTTGTAAAAACAAATAACATAACTGAGGAGGTTCAGAATTGCTTATTCCAATCGGCATTAATATGCCCCAAACATTTTCATTTTAAGTAAGACGGTAACCACCCCCTTGTTTTTTGTTTTTGCAAGTGACCTAAAAGCTACCGCACTTTGCATTCATTTTCTCTGATATTTTTTAAATGTTTGTCCAAATTTTGGGTGCAGGTCATTTTAGGTTAATTCAGAAGTGCAAGTCAAGTGACCTTAATTAAAAAAGTTTAAGATAGTACAAGTAGGAGTAGGGTTCCATCGATCCACTTTTCGATATTTTTTATATCGATGAGCTAAGGTTAGGTACGAGCCATGACCTCTTTATTGGAAATGCATGGGTAAAATTGTTTAAGCTCAATAACTTTTGCTTTGACCTGAGGTGAGGTCAAAGTTTTGAAATTAGCTCAAAATGCGTATCATTAGAACCGCAACAATGAGGCAAACCTAATGCCGTTAAAAAAACGCTTTCCAATCATCCATTTCCAAGTTATTCAGCTCATACCAGTTTTACCAAGCATTCCCAATGGATAGGTCAAGGCTCGCACCGGACCTTAGATCATCAATATGAAAAATACCGGAACGTATTTTGTAAAACTTTGTGGGCCCATTATGTAATATGAGCTTTAATCGGATAGGTTTACCCAGTTCTAACTTATGCTATCTTAAACTTCTTTTAGATCAGGTCACTTGACCTGCACTGGTGACCTGACCTGAGATGACCCAACCTTAAAATGCTGCTGGAAGTTGTAAAAATGATCAGAGAAAAGGTGTATCATGGACGGCTGTGCCGCTTTTATTCTATCTCCAAAAAACCTGTGGGGTGGGTACCCGCCTCCCCATCAATGCGCGTGTTAAATGTAGAAGATATCATTGAGGTGCTAAGACACGTGAGGGCGGGAGTAAAAAAGCGTTTGGAGATCGCAGGGGCGTTATTAGACCACTGAGCATGGGGATACATACATACATACATACATACATACATACATACATACATACATACGTGTATTTCATCTTGTATCAAAACAAACTAGCCATGGAACATTCTCGATTGGCGCAAAAGCACAATAGTACTTAAATCGAAGGCGCCTTTCGAGTTTGAGGACAGTTTTCGAATCATGAAGCGCCGCCAGGACCGTCAGCTCCGACTTTAGGTGTGCGATGCCACCAACTCGTGGGACGCCGGCGCATCAGAGTGAAATCAGTAAATTTAGTGCTTGTAGTTTTAACGGCTGGAGTCAAGATCGGAATCGCTGTGAAGCAGTGATAAATCTAAATGTTTCTTGAGTTACTGCATAGCCCTGAGTTTTGGATAACCATTCCCCTTTCAAAAGTATATCTAATCTTTTTGCATTGTTTAACAAGGAAAAATTAGAGTTGATTATTGCTGATTTTCTGTTAACTAGGTTTGTTCTTGCATTTAAAAACAATGGACAGTGTAGAATGTAATGTTTAACGTCTCCGCAAAAATAACCACATTCGCATGACGGCGTCGTACTTTTTGAACCGAGTATTGGTGGCTGTTTAGCAGTGACCCAAAATAGGTTTTGCGCTAGGGTGTCGAGTGGAAAATTCAGCTCGGAATGTATGGCGAGTGAGTGGAAAATTCTCCTCAAAATGTTTGGCGGAGTAAAAATTTCCAATTTGGGTACTCAGGTGGTGAACTCTCAGAGCCCTTGTTTGAACTGAGGGATAGATATTTCCTTTAATTTTCTCAAACTAAATATTTTTAAATCATCCCCAAGCAGCATTGTTTGACCATTACCATGTGAAAAATTTGGGTTAAGCAGGTAAATCTTTACCAACTGAAGCCCCCTGATGCAGTCTCCAATTTCCTTTAAGGAATTGGTGAATTTCCACAAATAAAAAACTTTTGGGGGCCTCTGAGACCAACCTTTGGGGAAAGAACTCTGGGAGCCAAGAAGACTAAAATTTGTGGGATGAAGATCAACTCTTGGGGGCTTCCCTAGACCAACTCTTGTGCCCCTCCTCTCCTCTCCCACACGACCAGCTCTAAAGGGCCCCTGAGACGAATTATCGGGGCCCTACTTAGACCAACTCTGCAGAGGGGCCTCGAGACTGGCAGGTGGTGAAAATGAAAAGGGATTTTTCATGCAAGACCTAGGGCCAAAATTAATTATCTAACCATACACTGTATAATTTTTCTGTCCGGGACAACGCCCCTCCTACACCTATACCTATAGTTATCGGAATTTTGGAGGCCACTCCTGACCTCAATCACTGCACCTCGCATACACCTATGCTAGGGCCCAATAGAGCCTTGGTTTACACTTAACTAACCCAGACGAAACTACAAACTTTCTATCATGGCAGTAAACTCTTCCAGACTCTTGCTAAAAGTTTCTTGTCTTTACCTGCCAATCCCCCTGCTCCTCTTTACATATCCACTCACCTTCATATGAATATTCTGCTTTCTATCAATCTAATCGAAGCTACAGCCTTCTTTCTGTTGTTTCTTCCTTTCGTCTACAATCAGCCAGGTGCGGCGGGTTGCGACAGCATCAGAACGACTACTACTTTAAATTTCTGATCGCTTGCCGCTTGCCAGTCGCATGAGCTACATAATTTGCATTTCAAAAATTGCTCTAAATTAATTTTCTAAATGCTTATAGACTAGAAAATTATACAACTAAAAGCACACCAAGAGAAAGACTAGCAATGTTTTGTCAATAACGAATAAGAAACCGGCCTTTCAAAAAGCCTAAAGACGCCGCTTTTATTTACTAGATGTAAAGACGGCGATTTGTTAAGTCCACGCCGTAGACCAGCCATACAAAAAAGCGCCCATGTTTGAAGGGCAACTGGATGCATTCTTGATGCCCAAAAAATCATTTAATGAAAATGTAGAGTTTCAATGTATTCAAGTACCAGACACTTTCAGTTCAACTTAAATATCAGCGTATTTATGCCTAGGGTGTCGTAGGGTGTCGTGAGTGGATTTGGGTGTCACAGGGCGTGGACGCAGCAATGAAGGGCTGATATGGATAAAAATTATTTTCTTCGCAATAAATGGCCAATTTTATACGATACAATGTCAAAGAAATATGCTGCATAGCATACAAATTTCAAGATAATTACTTTTAACAAGACGACCAAAAATGGTTTTTTCACTATTCTCGGTACCAGAAATACAAAAAAACTTTTCAAGGACGTAAGCCTAGAAATCATGTGCACAGATAAACTGTTTTCCAGAAATGTATCTTTCAAAGCTGTCAGCTCATTTTTTTGGCAACACAAGGCTAGGGTGTCTAATTTTCCACTCACCAATTTTGTGAGTGGTGGAATTTAGTGGCGGTGTTCACCCATTGGAACTTTCTCCGGTGGGGCAGGGGGCACTGAGCGTCTTGCCCGCGCCAGAATTTCGATTCATTTGTTCCACTGAAATCGGTGGAGACAAGGATGCCAGGTATAATTGACCAGAAAATAGAAATCGCCAGATTTTCTTGCAGAAAGGCGAAACAAGCCCATAAGAGCCGAGTTAATTTGGCGATCTTCTAGTCGATTCTGCTGCTCTCTTTTTCCAGTGGACGCTGGTAGAGGAGGCAATGGAACTGGCCTTTGTAGTAAGTATTGTTGAGTTAAATTCAATAGTAGTAAGTATTGTTGGAAAGGAGTGGAAAATTCAGCAAAAAAATATAAAAGTGAGTGGAAAATTCTGCTTGACTGGGTGTCGTTCTGCACCCAGCACCCCAGGTTTTGGGACACTGCTGTTTAGACGCGACATTCATATTCTTAATTGGGTTAGCAATGTATTTTGAAGTTTTGTTCCATAGTTATAGTATTCTGGTGGTCTGGTAATGCCAAAAAGACTTGTAGCACCTTTCTTAAATTATTTTCGCGAGTTGGATGCCCTGATCTGCTCTGGGAGTAGGGTATATAACTTGGTTGTGCTTGGCAAATACGAATGTTTTAAGTTAATAGTTCGAAAGTGCAGTTGGATTCTTAGGTTTGCGTTACGAATGGGCCGATTTATGATTCTACTTCTAGTGTTTGGCACTATGTTGTTAATGTAGGTTGGTGTGATAGTATGACACAAGGTATGGAAAAATTCAAGTTTATGAGTTTTACGCCGATCTTTAAGTGATATCCAACCAAGGTCTGCTCTAAGCTTCTCTGTACTACTCCTCGGAAGTGCCCCAGTCACCAGTCTCGCAGCTCTACATTGAAGTCGTTCAAGTCGTTCTGCGTCGTTGACTGTCGGAAGTCCGTCGTAAATGATGTCACAGTAGTCAAAATGGGGTCGGACATACATGTTGATAATCTGACTTAAGGTAGATCTATTTAGGTAACGTGATATTGGGTAAGGCGGGCTGAGTGTCATATTAACTTTTTGATAATTTCGTTTGTATGTTCATGAAATCGAAGATCCTTAGAGAAGATCATTACTAGATGTTTGTGACTATTTACAACTGGCACTGGCTGGGAGTCAAAAACGAGTTTTGGAATTGCGGGCAGTTTTTTGTAGGAAAATGTCTGTCGTATTGTTTTTGAAGAATTAAATGTTATAAGCCAATCCGAACCATGCTTTAGAACTTTACCAAGATCATTTTGAAGTGATACCTGCACATTTTGGACGTTATTTGAGTTGTGAGAAGCGAACAAACAAGTGTCATCGGCAAAAAATAAAATTTCGTTTTCTGTTTTAGCTGAGAGATCGCTAAGGTACAGAAGGGCAAGCAAAGGGCCAAGAACCGATCCTTGTGGACATCCCGCGTCCACTGGAAGTAGAGAAGAGTGAGAATCTTCAATAATTACGCGTTGTTTTCTGTCAGTCAAGTATGAACGAAGCCAAGGTAGGATGTTGTCGAGTCCAAATTTATATTTACATTTTTGTAGGAGTCCTTTGTGCCAGATTTTGTCGAAGTAGCGACTTATGTCCAAGTAGAGCAAGGTCTGGTCCTGTCCTTTGTCGAGAGATTCGTAAAGGGTGTAAGTGAGATAGAAAAGTTGGAGTTGCCTTCCGTATCCCGGTCGGTAGCCACTCTGTCTTTCCGTCAGCAATTCATGGTTTGTAATGTGAGAGTAAATTATCCGAAACATTATTTTCTCAAATATTTTTGAAATGCAGCTCAGGAGGCTAATTGGTCTGTAATTTGCAATATCGGCTGGGTTACCCTTCTTTTTGAAGATTGCTTTTACATTAGCTACTTTCCATGATTTGGGGAACTGTCCACTTTCTAATGACTTATTAAATAGCTTAGACAAGGGCCCAGAAATTATAACTGCTGTAAGTTTTATAAGTTTCACGGGGATTTTGTCCGGTCCAGTCGATTTATTTATATTCAAGCTGTTAATAGTTGCCAATACTTCTTGTTCTGATATCATTGGTTTGTCTAGTTTTGGTACAGCTCTTAAGTGGCATGCTGGTATTTCACGATTATTTGCATCACCTAATGAGGACTGACCAGCAAAATATGAATTCAAAGCTCCGCATTTCTCAGTGTCTTCTAAAATCAGGCTCCAAGTAGTATTCAATAATGGTGGAATTGTGGATGCTTTGTTGCGCCCAGTCATGTTACGAATTATTGCGTGGTATTTATGCGGGTTTTGTTTTTGTTCCAAAAGCTGGTTTTCCCCTCGTTGAATATTTTGAAATTTAAGTCTCCTAGTCATTGATGTCACTTTGTTTCTGCATAGCTTCCATCTTTCCCAGTCAGTTGAGTTATCGGGAAAGTTTTGGGTCTGGCGTTGTCGCGCAATTTTGAAAAGCCTGTCACGTTTATGCATTAGTCGTCTAAGTTCATGAGTAATCCAGTCGTTATCGTTATTCCGGTCTCTAATCTTTTTTGTTGGTATCGCAGATTTTCCTGCGTCAAGAAGGGCTTTAGTGAAGAGATCTGTCGCTTCGTCGACGTCATTGTTAAGTAAGTTCTCCCAGTTCTGCATCATTAATTGGTTAATTAGTCTCTGTGTGTCCAAGCGTGAATAGTCCCAAATAGTTTTGGGAACCTTCCGAGGAGTATGGCTTGCTTTAGTTTTTATCGCTACATAAATTGGGAAGTGGCCTAGTTGGGAGAAAGATGGTAACAGCCCACTGTAGACAACAGCGTCCGGGTCAGAAATAAAGCAAAGATCGCGAATGTTTTGTGTGGATCCTTGTGAACGAGTTGGTTCACAAATTAGTTGAGAGAGAGCCAAGGATTCGGCAGTTGCGTGCAGATTTCTCTCAAAATTTGAAATATGAGGGTGGTTGAAAAGACTTTTGGCGTAAGTATTTCCGGCATTGAAGTCCCCATGATGATTATCGAAGAATTCTGGTATCCCTGAGCCATGCACACACTTTCCGAGAAGTTTTCAATAAACTCGTTTAATCGACTAGCATGCAAGTTAGGTGGCAAGTAGACACAGCATATCAATATTGTTTTTGATGTAAATTTTACTTTAACCCAGACCCATTCTTCCTCGCTAACTTCAAGTTCAGGGACTCTCATGGCAGCCAGGGGAGGAAAAAATGTCAAAACTGTCGCCAACCAGAATTCATATGAGCAAAACTGTCGCACCAAGGATAAGTTGCATGCTGGTGCAACACAACATACAAAGCTTGGAAAGTCCGTTAAACATACGCCTAAAACTCCAGTTAAGCCAAGTTCCTTAGCATGTTATAGTCACAAAGACTGATATTTTGTTATATTTTTACATGTATGGTTCACCGACATTTGGAATATGGTTTAAGCACATTTTTAAGCAGCAACATTGCGAATTTCAAACAAATATTTCAAGGAAAATTTAACCACTGGTTTTATTACCAAGTAAAGCTTCTCAAAATTTTACAGAGAACAGCTAAACCAGGACAGACAGGGGCGGCCCATTTTATTTCCTGATGGCCTGTTGAGTTTCTTTTTTCAAAGGGAAGATCACACCTTGGAATAATTCAAAATTGCAGTGTTCCTAGGGACAATCCATGGTGGAAATAATGAATTTAGCCCATTTCTGAAGAAAAAATGATGACTAATATTTCAATAAAAATAATTGATAGGATTCAACTATGCATCAACTGCCAGTATCATATGGCATTGCTAGGACTAATATTTTTTATATTTTGTTTGAGTTAATTTTCCTCTGTTTGTAATGAAAAGTATCCAAATTATTGTGATACAAAATTGGCCCATGAGCTGGCAATGCTATTTACCTATTTGATTTGAGCCAATAATGAATATGAATGCAAACAAATGTTTTTAAGCTAAAAGAGGTTACCATTAGGAGGCAAAGCAACATATATAATTTCTTCTCTTTTTCTTGAAATATTGAAACATATTTTGATCTTAAACACAGTCAATAAGCAGATTACACAGTCAATAATCAAGTTATACATACCCATGTACAATCAACAGTACGTTTAGTGTATGGGTTTTAAGATGACAAAAAAATGTTCCCTCAGCATGTGCAGCAGGGTTGAGCATAACATAACTTGCCTAACATTGTGTCATAAAGTGTAAACATGACCAGGGAGGACAGGGTTAATAGATGTAGATTTCTTCATTTTTTCTGCAAACAGTAAAACCAAGGGCATAGCCAGGATTTCGCACAGGGGGCGCCCCGAAAAGGGCCTCTGTGACAGCGACAAAAGGGCCCTGATGGGTTAAAAGTGCCCTGCTTGTTTCAGAATTGTGTCCTCAGGGGGGGCTGTCCCTGCCACTCCCCCCTTGGCTAGGCCCTGAGTAAAACCTTGAACAAATGAAATGGTGATCAAGTGGTTTCTTGGCTTGTCACATCACATGGCTTTCTCAGTTCAGATCATATTAAGAAGGTGCCATGTTCCCTTTAAACTGGCCTTGAGAGTTCCCACATTTAAAAACTAACATGGGTCACATAGCCCATTATTGGATAAAGTGGTTACTGGGAATGCTTGTCACAATTTCCTGCACGGCAACTCTCCAAGACCAGGAGTGTCAAATGCTGCGCAAACAGGTTGCTTAGGGGAAGCCAAGCCCATCCACATGAGAATAGGTCAGGTATACTTGAGTAAACTTTCTATAGAAAGTACTGACTGATGGAGTCAATGGACAGAATTTATCTGGTGCAGCCAATAAATTTTGCACTATCAATTAGATACCTTGCAAATGGACAAAAACAATCAACATAGTTTTATTGATGAACAGTTCCCCAATTGATCAATTATGAAACACTAGTTGGCTAGGGAACAGGCCAGAAGAGGATTTGGACCCTTTTATTTCTTTGTGGGTCATGGCCGAATCGGCATGGCAGGTTCTGTACAGCATCGCAGGTTTTGACAAAAGCTCATTGGGTAAGCCTTGGGGAAGATCAACCAGTTTAGGGCAGCTTTTACCCTTTTATGGGGCAGTTAAGGAAAATTTGAACTGCTCTCCCATCCATTTACCTAGCTTCCTTCCTTTAGCAGTGTGCGGTCGCAGATTGCTGCTGTACGAAAGCAGTACGAAGATACCTACATTTAGGAAGCCAAACATGCCGCATTCCATTTTGAGCACTTTTAGCAAGTTCTGTCCAACACTGGGACCCAAAGCGGTACTTTCCAGTCTTCTGCTATGAGTATCATTACGCTAAAACAATTTCACACGCCGACCTACTCGATGAATCAAGTTATAGGCATTTACAAACAATATACAAACTGCATAAGGCAAGGGCGGAAGTTTGGCGATGTTTGAGGCTTTCTTGCGAAGAAAATACGAGAGCTTTTGCCACCAGACATTTTTTCAGGAAATACTAGTTAGTTAAGGGCTTTTTATAAGGCGTTCTGTGCAAAGCACCTTTGCCCGCCTCTAAAGTCAGGAAATACTAACTGGCCAAGGCCTTTAAATGTAACTGTCTAACTGGCCTTGAAAAATACGCACGATAAATGACGTAAAAATGTATAGAATGCACTATTATTGCCTTATTCTTGTTTATGACAATTATGACTCGCGTGTTTCAATCCCTTCCGTCATTTGACTTGGGAAATTTTTGATAAAGCACCTGGCATCAAAAGCTCTCGGGTTGTCGTAAGAGGAACATTCTCTCTCATCCTAATGCTTTCGACAGCGAACAATGACCTTGGATGTTCAGATTTGCCGTCGGGGCTGGCCGGCCCTATATATCCGGCAAGTCTGGCTGTCGCCGATTCTCACTGTCGCATCCAGGGCATCCACGCTGTCTAGGGTCATTGAACTCCGCAGCGCTGCCGTAGAAAAACAGAAAAGGAACGTGACTACTAATTAGACAATCGTGCTTCACTTATTTTATTCGCCAGAAAGTCTTATCTATTGAATAGTCTATCGTGATATAGGCGGATCCAGGATTTCCAATCGCGTGGAAAAGGGGGCGTATAAGCTGGGGCGCCATCGGGGCAATGAGGATACATTTTCGTACGGAAAGAAACCTATTGTGGGGGCGCGATACCTGCATACTGAAGGGGTGGGAGTGGGAGGAGCATTTTAGATAGCGCCACCGATATTTCAGGGGGCCGTGACCATTTCAGGTGGAGGCGAGGGTTTATGGGAGTGTGTGGAGGGGGGTCGAGTGCCCCATTGCCTCCTGGATCTGTCTGTGTATCGAGAGTTTTAGCAGCGTGAGGACCGGCTCCCTGGGAGCTTTTTTGTTTTCTTGGCGGCTACTGGAGTTCCAATTTGGTAGACGTTATCTGTCGCACTAAATATTTTTCACTAGCCAAGTTCTGTCGCTAGGCCTGGTTGGCCAGTTGGCGGGTTTTTCCACCCCTGGTGACAGTTAAGGACCTGTGACAATATAGAGCTACTCCTCCTCCGCTTCGGTTGCGATGCCGAACAAATGGCGTATGGAAATTTGCGATACTATAAAGACTTGGGTGAATGTTTGAGCCAAATTTGGTTTCAGTTAGAGCAATAATTTTTACGTTGTTAGTTGTGGCAAATTCTTGTAGTTCGTCGCGTCTATTTTCACTTGTGATGCTATTAATATTTATATGAGCTATGCTGGTCTCTTCGTAAGGGATGCAGTACGCACGGGCGTGATGCTCAGACTATGGGCAATGTGGGCACAGTCCGCAAAGGTGTGCTTAAAGCTCTGGATTTGGAGCACAGTGTGCGGAGGCGGGTACAGTTACAGGCCACGGGCAATGTTAGTGCAATGCGTGCAAGCATCTTCAGACCATGGGGATAGGTACTGCAGTGTGCATAGGCATGACCAGATAGCAGGACATTGGATAACACTTGGGATGGCGTAGAGTCGAGATTAGACAAATGAACACGGTTTTCATTCCAAATGTTTCTGGCTGATATAAATAGTGAGCTACATTGGGATGAACCGGATCCGTTGAGGCCGACCAGACCGTTGATGAACCAGATTCAGTTGAATGCCGAAAATGGAGGGCCGCAGTTGATAGCCTGTCTAGCTGCCCCATTTCTGATTTGGGAGACTTGGCTAACTTTGGATATGAGAGGATTTGGTATTGCATGATTTAGGGAAGGGTGGAGGATATTATGTCGGGAATTTTTAATAATGGGGAGGGGGCGCAAGTATGTTATATTTTTAATAGCGGACTTGAAGCAGGGATATAGATTTCCGAAGCTACAATTCTCACTATTTTCTTATGGAATCTCTTAGCTTATTTAATCTAGTTCCATGGGTCAATCCCCATGCTTGAATTCTGTACAGATGATAAGGAAGCATAAGTGAATGATAGGGCATTTGGAGATGTCAGCTTTGAACAGGCAGCAGGCAGTTTGATATGTCAGCTTTGGACACGCAGCAGGCAGTTGGATATGTCAGCTTTGGACAGGTGGCAGGCAGTTGGATATGTCAGCTTCGGACAGGCGGCAGGCAGTTGGATATGTCAGCTTCGGACAGGCAGCAGGCAGTTGGATATGTCAGCTTTGGACACGCAGCAGGCAGTTGGATATGTCAGCTTTGGACACGCAGCAGGCAGTTGGATATGTCAGCTTTGGACAGGCGGCAGGCAGTTGGATATGTCAGCTTCAGACAGGCGGCAGGCAGTTGGATATGTCAGCTTTGGACGCGCAGCAGGCAGTTAGATATGTCAGCTTCGGACAGGCGGCAGGCAGTTGGATATGTCAGCTTTGGACAGGCAGCAGGCAGTTGGATATGTCAGCTTCGGACAGGCGGCAGGCAGTTGGATATGTCAGCTTCGGACAGGCGGCAGGCAGTTGGATATGTCAGCTTCGGACAGGCGGCAGGCAGTTGGATATGTCAGCTTCGGACAGGCAGCAGGCAGTTGGATATGTCAGCTTCGGACAGGCGGCAGGCAGTTGGATATGTCAGCTTCGGACAGGCAGCAGGCAGTTGGATATGTCAGCTTTGGACACGCAGCAGGCAGTTTATATGTCAGCTTTGGACACGCAGCAGGCAGTTTGATATGTCAGCTTTGGACACGCAGCAGGCAGTTGGATATGTCAGCTTTGGACAGGCAGCAGGCAGTTGGATATGTCAGCTTTGGACAGGCGGCAGGCAGTTAGATATGTCAGCTTTGGACAGGCAGCAGGCAGTTGGATATGTCAGCTTCGGACAGGCGGCAGGCAGTTGGATATGTCAGCTTCGGACAGGCAGCAGGCAGTTGGATATGTCAGCTTCGGACAGGCGGCAGGCAGTTGGATATGTCAGCTTCGGACAGGCGGCAGGCAGTTGGATATGTCAGCTTCGGACAGGCGGCAGGCAGTTGGATATGTGAGCTTCGGACAGGCGGCAGGCAGTTGGATATGTCAGCCTTGGACAGGCAGAAGGCAGTTGGATATGTCAGCTTTGGACAGGCGGCAGGCAGTTGGATATGTCAGCTTTGGACAGGCGGCAGGCAGTTTGGATATGTCAGCTTCGGACAGGCGGCAGGCAGTTTGATATGTCAGCTTCGGACAGGCGGCATGCAGTTGGATATGTCAGCTTCGGACAGGCGGCAGGCAGTTGGATATGTCAGCTTTGGACAGGCAGCAGGCAGTTTGATATGTCAGCTTCGGACAGGCGGCAGGCAGTTTGATATGTCAGCTTCGGACAGGCGGCATGCAGTTGGATATGTCAGCTTCGGACAGGCGGCAGGCAGTTGGATATGTCAGCTTTGGACAGGCAGCAGGCAGTTGGATATGTCAGCTTTGGACAGGCGGCAGGCAGTTGGATATGTCAGCTTTGGACGGGCGGCAGGCAGTTTGATATGTCAGCTTCCGACAGGCGGCAGGCAGTTGGATATGTCAGCTTCGGACAGGCGGCAGGCAGTTGGATATGTCAGCTTTGGACAGGCGGCAGGCAGTTGGATATGTCAGCTTCGGACAGGCGGCAGGCAGCCCTGCATGTCTCCAATGCGCCGTACCATTGCCCTGAGCCACACCACTACTCTGCCGCTGCGTCGCTACATTTCGCTCCGCCCGCTTCTGACGAGTCTATTCGTCAGATTGGTAATGCCATTATTCAAATGGTGGTGAGCCAGTGCAGCGGTTCGGCGGCCCGGCAGACAACTCTTCTGCCGGTAATGGCCGGCCCTCCCCGGCCGCGGCCTGCTCCCCGTCCCTAATCGCATTACGGCGCTACTGCAAACTCCGCTGGCTGGGCGCTAATGAAGCGGAATCCGTCGCGATGCCACCCGGCATATCGGCCTGTTAAATCTACTGCTAATGGACCGAGTGCTCCTACGGTGCATTTGGAGTTCGGTGCTATCTGAGGAGCGTTAGTTCTTGGAAAAAGCGACGATCTGGTCAAGACGTATTGCATTTTGTTCTAATTGATGTTGAGTTTGCTGCAATATTTTTTTGTCTGCACTAATCGATGCCATTAAAGTGAGCAGTGTTTTAATATTTTCCAAGGATCATCACACAGTCGGATAGAGTCCAGTATGCCACATTGGCAACAACATGTCTGGTATCGTACCAGGGGAAAATGGTGCTGCTGCGAGAAATCCCACTGGCACCCAAAGCATACGATCAACCATACGATCGCCCCAGTCTGATTTTTTCAGCAGGATTCTGTGTTTTTCAAGCAGTTAAACCGGGATCCTAATACCTAGAAACAGCCACCCAAACTGATGGAAATACTACCGAGCGCAAAACCCGGAAACATTTTTGGAGCCTCCAATGGTGCGGAGCAAACCAGCCTTCTGCTGCCCAAATGGTACCATAACGTGAACAAATCGTGTCGAATTGCTGTGCTGTCGGACCATCGAATGCTGGAAATCTGCGTTGGAGCTTCAGCATCATCAAGCCTTCATCTTAAATAGTTCATTTCCTGAATCGTAAACTGCCTGTCCAATACAAATGGGCTTGTGCACATCCCATGACGCCCAATTCACTCTTCCCCTACCCTAACCTTCCGCTATAGTTGCAGGAACAGGCGAGGGGAGGGCAGTGGTCCAAGGTCCCTCCAGTATTCAAGATCCTAGCCATTAACCCTAATGCCTTGACGAAAAAAACGACATCTAAATACAGCGACTACAAAATACCCCCCTCCTCCGGAAATGATCTGGACGTTTCTGCACCTATTCCCTATGGCAAAACCGTAGTTTTATCAACTGTTGTCTGGATATAGCCTGCCACTGATGTAGCGCAACTATCAAGGTTTCAGTTGATATAATTTTATGTTATTTTCATCTGATGTACGATCCATGTGCGTTTCATTTTTACGATGTACGTTTATTTATACGATGTACGTTTCATTTTTCAATGTGCATCCAAGATATATTTACATTTCTGAACTCTATTTCAAGGAGCACAAGTCAAGTGCCCCACACCGACAGCATCCTGCAAACATGGGCACTCAACACTCGACGGTCTCTGAGATATCCCTGTTTCCCCATGGTGTGATTCACAAATAAGGAATTTAGCTGACAGCTTTGCCGATTGAATGCGCTGTGAGCATGAATGTAAATATCTAACCAGTAAACAATGAAACTGCCCCATGAAAAGCACCTACTCACAGGGGCGTAGCCAAGGGAGGACGGCAGGGACAGCCGCCCCTCCCCCTCCCCTAGAGGGCCCAAAGGGCTCCCCTGAGGACACGATGATCTAACAAGCAGGGCCCTTTTTACCCATCAGGGCCATTTTGGCGCTGTCACAGGGGCCCTTTTCGGGGTGCAGCCCCTCCCCCTCCCCCCTGAGCGAAATCCTGGCTACACTCCTGCCTACTCATGAGTTGAGAATGCCTAAAGAAATATTTCAAAGCCCCGTTCCATTGCAACGTACTGTCCTCTGGTTATGCTGCGCCGCATTACATTCCTATATGAAAACTGTGCCGCACTACAAATCCTGTGGCTATGCTGTGCCGCTCGGCACTGGCAGGTCCCCTGGTCTGGCAGGTCGTAGCTGTTTTAACCTTGTCAACGCTTTGTGTGGACATGCCTATTTTTATCTTGGTACTATATTATATATTCCTTGAAATTATGTTGTATAATATATTAGCATAACTCATACATTCCTGCATCCAACAGTGAAGCATTTTCTGCCCTTGCAATATCCAGTTTCCTCTAAAACCAAACATTCTCATCACACCCCTGTTCCACACAAAACGGCCTTAGGCGGTGACATGGCACGAGCGCACACACTTTGGCACCCCCGTGTAGCAATAACTAATGTGCAAGAGACAGCACCGAAAGTGAAAGCCGTCCTGATTTAAAATTCTGCGGTGAAACCTAAGTTTTTCAAAAATGTTTCGTCATTGAAATCGGCGAATTTAACCGTTTACTGGTAACAGGTGTGTGAACTGTTTTCTGCTCGCGCTTGTGGCGAATGATACCCTTGCCTAAGCCCTCAATAGTGTTCATGTATTATGAAAAGGTGCGCCATTCATGATGAATATTGGAGAAATTTCCCGCAAAAATGTAGTGCGAGAACATAAGCCAACCCATTAAAATCGGAAGTCCACTGTATTCAAGCACGTGCCAATTATTACAGAGTCCATTTTTTTGCGTCGGCAACATGACATGGGTCCCCTACGGCACGTGTTGGGGGCAAACCGTGCACTCTGTGGTCACCAAAATCTGCTGCGATGATGGCAACGCATGAGTGAACCTGCGTGCAAAATTTCAAGCTCGTAGCTTCAGCTGTTTTACCCCAAATTGCCTAACCTGGCACTGTCTGGGCTTTTTTCGTACACACCATCGCCTGGGTGGTCCGATCAGACCCCGACCATCTCCAGAACCGGGGGTGAAACAGAAAAAAATCGAAATGGCTCTGGAAATGCCTTTCTGTCTTCTACTTTGGAGCCTAGCTTGAAGCATATCCGTTGACCCATGACGTCACAGTGGGCCAAAATGGGTCAAAATGAGGCCCATTAAAAAATCCTATAACTCGGGAAACTGTAGACGTAGAAAAAAAGCCAAGTCTATCAATGTGTTTGTCTGTGCCCAAAGATTTGAATGGTATGCAGCATGACCTTGTAAGGTCACATTGTGACTTTGACCTTGGTTGAAGGTAAAACAATGACCTTTAAAGGTCATGCTGCACTTCATTTGGTTCATTGGGTAGGTAATTATCGTTACTATGATGCCAAATTTAAGCCTGTATCTGATTTCGTTCAAAAGTTGTAGACACATATAATGTCAAAGCCGTGACATTTGGTGACCTCTGCTGACCTATTGACCCAACCTAAAAATGGAGGAGAACGTTACGATTTTTCGTTTCAAGAGCTTTCGAATGATGTCTAGAAGCTTTATCTAGATATTCTAGAAGCTGAGATACGCCCTAGGTTTATCAGCTTCATTTTAGAAAAAACAGAATTGCCTTACAAGGGTTTAGAAATGACGTCATAATTCGTTGACCTGACCTAACCTGATACCAATTTTTTGTCATAGGCTGTTAAGTTTATAACCCTACAGGTATGGAAAGCGATGTGCGTCTCATTTAAACCGGCTCGGAATCATTTTTGAAAACCTGAGAGGTCCGATCGGACACTCCAGGCGGTGAAGGGTTACGTGTGCTATATATACCATAAACCATAAACCATTTAATTTCCGTTTTTACTCACACATCTGATTTGGAACCCTTACGATTGGTACCAATGCCACGAAAGGATGGCATGAATCGAAGCACATCTCGCGTTTACTGCATGTTGTAAACAGGAACATGAACTGATCACGACCGCACCGAGCCCCCGAGCCACCAATGAAGGCAAACCACTGTCAACGTGATGTCCACAAATATTGATCAACAGTGTAAATCACTTAGAATCGAAAAATAATTGTCGAATGCCTTTGAAACTCGGAAATCGACTTCAGAATTGTATTTGCATCCAGGGGTGCCGCCACGGAATTTTCACAGGGGGGACGGACCAGGGTTGGTGCTGACCGGGGAGGCGAATTTTTAGCATATTCGGTACCTGAAAGCATTAATGACGCTGGACCAAAAGTTTTGGGGGACGTCCCCCCTGGTTGGCCAACAGGGGGACGTGTTCCCCCGTCACCCCGCTTTCGGCGCCCATGTTTGCATCCTTTCATAAATACATTCACTTTAGTATGTGGTGAGAGGGCCAACGCATTGGTATTTAATCAAAAAAGTGCTCGAAACAGCTTAATTCTGGCCTCAGCACGAACACAGCAAAGAAGTATAAAGTGTTTTACAGTTCATTCTGGTTTTCCACATTAGCGCATAGGGTTTTTGGCTTTTAGCAATGTAAAAAGATATGCATTTAAATATGTTACACCTAGTCCCAGCTTTGTGTAAAGCACGTTCCCTGTTTTAGTTTCGTATGAGCAGTATTTCATAAGACGGACGGATATTTTATGCACCCAAATCAGTTAGCTCAGAGGACCCCAGACCAGCTCATGGGCCCCAAGACCAGCTTATTTAGGGACCCCACATAAGCACAGAGCACCTAAAATCTCATCACAGGCGCACCAGATTAGCTCAGGAGGCCGATCAGCTTAGAGTTCCCCCAATTCGGCTTAAACAGGGTCTCAACAGTTCGAGGGGCAAGTTCAAGCTCACAGATTCCAGTTCAATTCGGTGGCCCTAGAACAGTTCAGGGGGGCCCAGACCACTCCAATGCCCCTTGACCAGCTCAGGCCTCCTAGACCAGATCAGAGGCCCCAGTTAAACGCAAGTGGCACCCAGATCAGCTCAGAGGGCCAGACTAGCTTTCGGGTCAGCTCAGTTAAGGGGGCCCTGGTCCGCTTGTGTAGGGCCTCATAACAGCTCAATGAACCTACTCAAGCTCTTGACCCCCAGCTCAGCTCGTGAGCCCTTTTACCGTGCGTTGAGCCCCCAGACCAGCTCAGGGGCCGCTCAGCTTAGCACAAGGGGCTCAGGTTAGCTTATTGCCCATTTTAGGTTTGCGGGCCCAGCTCAAGCCAGGAGCCCCAGGTCGGTTGATATAGGGTCTTAGAATAGCTCAAGGGGCCCTTCAAGCTCACGGCCCCCATCTCAGCTCAGTGACTCTAAAGCATTTCTGGAGTCCCCAGACCATCGTAGGGGCCCCCAGTTCAGCACGGGGACCCAAGATTGGTTCAGATGGTCTGATTAGCTTAGGGGCCAGGCTCAGCTCCGAGTCCCCCCAGGTCGGCATATATAGTGTCTCCGGACTGCTCAAGGGAGAAAATTCAAACTCATGGCCACCAGACCAGCTCAAGGGCTCACATTATCTCAGGGCCCACATTGGCTTTGGGGGTCCAGCTGAGCTCAAGGGCCACCAGACGGGCTGATATAAGGTCTTAGACCAGTTTAAGGGGCCCATTCAAGCTTACGGCTCCCAGCTCAGCTTAGGGGGCCCTGGAACAGTTCAGAGGGCCCAAACCAGCTCAGGGCCCTCAGTTTAGCTCAAGGGGCCCATTTAAGCCCATATGGAATCCGAAGTCAGTTTAGGGGCCTCTGAACAGCTCAGGGAGCCCCAGATCGACTCATAGGACCTCAGACTATCTCAGGGGCTCAGATAAGCTTAAGAGTTTTCCCAGACAAGCTATCGGGTCCGTTTGATTTTCTTGTTTTATATATAAAGATACCCCCCTGAGTTGGTTTGGGATCCCTGGGGCTGATATGGGCTGATATATCCCTTTAGCTGGTTGGGGACTCCCTGAGTCGGTTGGCGGCTTCCGAGACGGACTTGACCCACGGGCTAGTGTGGACCCCCTGAGCTGGCCTGGGACCATTTAAGAGGCTGATTTGGACTCTTGAGTTAGTGCTGAGGCCTGCTAGGCTGGCCTGGGTGCCTGAAATGGCATGAATCCCTTCAACTGGTCATTTGGCTCCTGAGACAGAAATTCGCACGAAGTCATGGCGCCCCCTGAGAGGGTATCACACTGGAAGACTCTGATTTATTTGTTTTTTTTGTTATGCTCCCAAGCTGGTTTGGGGACCTGGGTTGATAAGAGCCCGTGAGTTGGAACTTTCCACGGGCCCCTGAGCCAATCAAGGGTCTCTCTGTTCCCGGGTCCACTGAGAGGGCATTACGTAGGAGGTCACTGACTTGATCTTGGGACCCCAAGCTGACTTCGTAGCCCTGAGCTGATAAAAATTCCGAGCTGGTAATTGGCCCCTTAACACTCGCATTGGGGAGGCTGTTTAACACACGCTTTGACGGGGGTGGGTACCCGCCCCCCTCGTAGGATTTTTGGGCACAGCATAAAAATGACGGCGCTATGCGCCGCCGTACTTGTTATGCCTTTTCTCTGATCATTTTACAACTTTTGTCAAAATTTTAAGGCATGGGAAAAGTGGTTATAACTAAATAACTTGGTAATGGATAGTGATAGTGTTTGTTTTAGCTTCATTAGATTTGCCTTGTCTTTTCAGTTTTAATCATATACATTTTGACCTAATTTGACGTTGACCTGACCTCAGGTCAGGTCAAATGACATATTTATATGATATAACCTAGAAAGGTCAAATTATGTATCATTCGATTCGGCTTGCTGCGAGGATTCATACAGTTCAAGTCGTTTTGTCTATCTCTATCTTTGCTTGTTCAGATGTATTGGCTGAAAACCTTAATTTACATGTTATCCCTATGAGGCATGTTTTGACCTCTAGTGACCTTAAATGTGACCTCACAAAAAATGGTTCAAATATTTTCGATGGAGAAGTGGATGTGCTACCCAACGCTCTTTACGGTTTTTGCGCTACCTAGCGTGGTTCTCGAGATCTTAGGAGGGATGGGCACCCGCCCCCCGTCAAAGCGAAGGTGGCTCAGGGCCCCGTCAATGCGCGCGTTAACACGCGCATTGACGGGGCAAAATTCACCCCCTCCTGGTTTTCCCCGGATAACGCAAAATACGAAGAGCCGCAGAATAACGAAACTTATAGTACCTTATCCCTGATCAATCTGGCGCATCTGACCCAATTTTTTACGTCAGGTCATGTCAGATCAAGGAGTTATTCAAGGTCAAGCGACCCGACCTCAAAACCTAAAATCACGAGTTTGAATCACGGGTCCTAAGGAATATCAGCCAGCCGATCAGTTTAAAACTTTCACAATATGATGAGGTTATTAGGGTCTACAAATCTGCCATCTCGGAATTTTGATATTGTTGACCTAAGGTGGGGTTAATTTTTGGTCACCCCATTGTAAGTCTATGGTGAAAAAAATAGAAAGGGCTCGTTTTCAGTAAATACTAAATAGATAAAGCTGAAATCAATCAAATCATGTATTCCTACCACGATATTTGCCATCAAGTTGAGGTTTTAACCATCTGACCTCTTAAAGGTCATGTTAGGTCACAGGAGCATACCGTGACTATTTTGCCAATAGCTTCTCACCGAATTGAAATGAAGCTCCTATGTTGCTTGCATTGTGCTTATATTGTCACGGGGAGTCAATTGATATGCAGCATGATCATACCAGGTCACCAGGTGACCTTGACCTAGCTCAATGTGAGGTCATTCTCACAATTTGATCTAGCAAGGTCAAATTATACATCATTCGATTTGCCACAGTGAGAGGAATCCAATGAGGTATTAATATTTGCTATAGCTCCGCTGAGTAAAAATCTATAAAGAGGGGGAAACGTGCACTGCCCTGTTGTAAGCCTATGGAAACTTCTTTGACCTATGCTGACCTCAATATGGACCTGACATAAAAACTTCCTATAATTTTCTTTTGTCTTGTCAAGAGCTTTCAAACGCCGTCCATAATTTTCCTTCAGATTACATGGAAAATGAGATACGGAGGGGGGCCAAATAAACCCCCCACCCTTAGCGGGGCGCGTCATGTCAGGGAATTCAGCCGGGTGCGTGTTAAGGCTGGTACCCGTGACTATTCAACCATCTGGTGACCATTGAAAGTCTAGGTACCTATAACGTTGCAATATGGTATGCCCCCTATAATGTGCACGATAACTAGCATTATAGCAACCGTTGGGTAAGAAATAAGGGTTGGCTTTGACCCATGACCTTTGACTTTGACTTTTGACCTTGACCTTTACATTGAGAATAACGTCATAGCATAATATACGTCAGACTGAATAACGCCATTTGACCGGAAGCACTGGGGCCAATGATCCTGAAGATGCTGGTGTAAGCATGGTCTGAACTGTGACTTTGGCATTGATCTTCATGTGAGGTGACCTCGACATATCCAGCCGTTTATATGGTGTCATGACGTCATCACTCGGTCTACAATGCAAGCGAACTGCTCCGGCCGCACCACTGTGGCGATCCAAAACGTAGGTCTGACTTTGAAAGTCTATGAGTAAAAAAATGTCGAACCGATTTTCAAGGAGCGAAAAAGTTCCAAGAATTTCCAACCGGCTAGGAGCGGTTCCTGGACCATCTTGGAAAAGTAAGTGGGGACCTCCGAGAACCCCTTCCAGTGTTTGTGTTAACACGGACGAGTGGATCACGCAGCCCCGTTCGCCCTATTGGGGGGCTCAAACAGCCCCCTCGATCTCGGATTCTATGGGGGATAGCAAAAAACGCGAAGGCTGTAATAGTTCATGAGAAACTGTAATGAAGAAACTGTATCTGTCACTTTTTGTATCCGGTCAACATTGAGATCATGACAGGTCGAAAACGGTGACAGGTTAGAGAAGAGTTTTTTGGATCTAAAGTATGACCGAATTGAGTTAGAGTAAATTTGTAGGCGTCCTTCGCTTCCTCGCATTACGGTGAATCCAATCATGTACGATATGAACATACCAAGCCAAAACATAACAATGACCCGACCTAAGCTTGACTCGGCCAAGGTCCCGAACCCAGACCTAACAATGACCCGGCCAAGGTCACCATCTTACGTAACGTAATTAAAGGGAGATAAGCGAAAAAAATTTATTGGCTAGATCAAAAGGTCACAAAAAGCTGTTTCAGAAGTCCTATTCTCATTTTTGCGAATTCGGCCTGCAAATGCCTTAAAATGGCTCTCAAAGTCAATATTTCTAGACGACTTTACCGGTACACCTCTTATCGATGTAGGGTAGACCACCAGACACCTACTACTATGTCCAGGCGATGAAGAACGTAGTCTCATCTAATATCTTTTCGTAGCGGCTTTGTCGGTCGGGCGTTGGAGCCCACAACCCGTTATTTTAGGAAACATTTGTTGCTTTTGCATCTGAACCTAAACAACGTCTTAAAGTTCGATTTACTTTATGCGATGGAATGCACCCGCCAATTGTCACTAAATGCTTAAAAGTAAGTATAATGATATTCCTTTGTTCGACAAAAGTAAATATACGCTGGGAGTTTTAGACGCCCTAATCGGGGCGTTTTCTATCGGGGTAAAACGCCTTGTTCAAGAAAAAAATTTCCACGCTTCACGTTCAGAATAAAAAATCATCAGGAGACAAAACATGGAAGAACTTAACGAAGAAAAATAAGTAATTCGTGGCAGGATGGAAAATCAACGTATGCGTCACCCCCTCCTAAATGACGTACCCCCGGCTAAGGCTATCAAATTCTCTAAAAAAAACGGTCTCATTTTTTCCTAAGCAGTGACTTGAAAGTTTAATACTATTAAATAAAAAGTTATTTAAAAAAGCTACAGCCAAAAATAATATTAAAACAAAAATATAGGACTTCTAAGAAATCACAATTGACCAATCAGAACGTACAGCCACCTCATAGGGGGTCACGTGACCTTTCTGACGCAAAAGTTTCGTCTTCCTGGGGCTGAAGCAGAAGATGACTCAAGACCCGAGGTACGAAACGGCTGAAGTCTTGAGTAATTATGTTTTTTTCGTTTCTAGGGCAAACTAATTCATTTTGTATTTTTTTAAAAAAGTCTTTGTAAAACTAATTCAAATACAAATACAGGAGAACAGACATTTTTATTACAAAAAGGCATTACTTTTCAACTTTAAATAGTTTTCGAAAAGTAAGTGATGGATGAAGGTTTCAGCATTTTATCGGAACTGTCAACCTATTTCGATAATAAGTGAGTGGCCTCCCAAAATTTTGCCGAAGATACAAAAATAATTGATGGTTTCGTAATCAGGATTTTTCAAATAGCAAGAAACCACAATAATAATGTTTTCGCGTATCTCAATTTAGTATGCATATCGATCTATTTGCGATGATAATTCTAAATAAGTAGCGTCAAAATGATGCCTCTACCACCAGGGGCGTAGCCAAGGGAGGAGGGCGGCAGGGACAGCCACCTCCCCCCCTGAGGGCCCTCCTGAGGACACGATTCTGTAACAAGCAGGGCACTTTTTATCCATTAGGGCCCTTTTGGCGCTGTCGCAGGGGTTCTTTTCGGGGCGCGGCCCCCTTCCCCCTGAGCGAAATCCTGGCTACGCCCCCATCTACCACCATCTCCTACGTAGGCATTTACCTATGTCTAAAAACCGACTTAAGTACTCCAAGATGACGCCTCAGAGGTGACAGTACCATATTCAGCTCATTTACTACTCAGTATTCCTTAGGGCGCACTCGTGCCCGCCCGATTTATGGTTGTGTGCCCGCCCAATAAGTGGTTGTAGTGTCTATTGCAACAAGAACATGCCACCATGCAACAAAGTGGGCTGGTAAAGTCACGTTTCCTTTGAAGCAGAGTTTGAGCACGTTGACAAATGTCCCTTACATTTTAATTTTAGGAATATACTGAGCCTACCGATAAACTTGTCATGCGTTCTAAGGTTTTCACCATTTGCTAGTCTTGCCGAGTTGTTTTTTTCGCTTTGCCACTAAGGAAAGGTTGTGTCCAGACTAAAATGCAAAAATTCCCTACACCATTTGGCAAAAAAAATTGAAAGCTCGACGGAAAGCACCAGCAGGATTGTGCTTGCGTCCCCTACAAATTCATCAAGTAAAAAGTCGCTTAAAGTAAAAAGTCCCTTATAGAATATTGTGGATGTATCACCATCCGCTCCGCGCAGATAGGGCGCATTGGGGAAAAAACTGGTCCTCAAAATCTCCAATGGCTGTCCGTGCGTGAATTTGACTTCCAGAAGTAGTCCAAATAGAAACGTCCTGTTTCATTGGATTTTGTTTTTACAAACACGCCTTGGGAAATTCTGCCGTATCCTGGCGTCGCTTTTTTTAGCCAGCGCTGTTATCGACAGCAAGCAAAATTAGTGTAACAAAAGCGCCCTTTATGATACCAAGGGCCGCCCTCCAGATGATAGATTGGCCGCCCCCGAGGTTTCACCTTCTCCCTTTAGTGATATCCTGGATCCGTCCCCACTGTGGTGTACCGCAAGTAACTTCCCTTCGAATACACCATTAGCAAGTATGACTTGTTTAACCCTCGCCCCGGTGGGGGGTTTGAACACCTCCTCATAGTTTTCCGGCGGTACGAACAAACGACGGCGCGAAGCGCCGCCGTACTGGCACACCTTATCCTTCATCAACTCCGCAACTTTCCCCAAAATTTTAAGGTTGGGTCATTTTAGGTCAGGTCACCAGTGCAACTCAAGTGACCTCACCTCCAAAATGTTTAAGGTGACATAAGTAAGAAATGGTGAACCGATCGATTTAAACTTATAGGTACCACATAATGGGCCCACCGAGTGCTACAACATTTATTCCGGGATTTTTTCATATCGATGACCTAAGGTCAAGTACGGACCATGACCTCTCCATTGGAAATATATGGAAAAACAGAAATTGGGCTGTATTTGTGTAGATACGGCTGAGAATACCCCTCATATTCTCCAAATCGTAGTGCCTAACCCTAGGCCTCTTTCCGGGTTCATGCTGCAATTTTTTCCCTGTGACCCCTGAGAGGTCATCTGGGGCTACTTAACCCTCGCCACACCGGGGCCATCGATGGCCCCCCTAAGGTTTTTCCGGGATAGCAGAAAAACGATGAGGCGCAGCACCGTGGTTGAGGGCTCTAGCTCTTACTGCATCATTTTCCCACCATCCCTGAAATTTTTTACCCCGGGTGATCCAAGGCCAGGTCACCAGACGAGGTCAACCACGGTGACCTCACTTCAACTTTAGAGCTCTGTAAGAGCTACATTTCAAAGTCGATCGATTTGAAACTTCCTACACTTCATGACCCCTCCAGGGTCTACAAGGTGTATATCCGGGATTTTTCGATTTCGTGCCCTGAGGTCAGGTTACGAGGTGACCTCTCCCATTGAAAAAGTATGGGAAAAGCTGCCTTATGATCTAAAAGTCACAAAAACGATTGAAAATGCTCGGTTTGATCAGAAATTGCGTTCTTTGACACTCTTTCACGGATTCCAGGGGCCATATTTGCCCTTTCACCTCTCCAAGGTCATACAAGGTCATCAGGGGTCAAAAACAGTATTTTGACAATAACTTTTGACCTAATTAAGCTAGAGCGCTGAAACAAGCACCATCGTGTTTGTCTTGTCACTGGCTTTCATTTGATATACGGCAAGGTTACTTTCTGACCTTTCGTGACCTCAGGTCATATTAGGTCACGAGGTGACCTCTGGAGGTCAAACCACTGGCGGAGGTCTTAACGTTGCACATAGCGGAAAAAGTACTGGCAATTTCCTATCAAATGTACTTTACCAGACCTCTATAACTCTAATGGCATAAGAGTTATGCCCAGTTTGCTTAACCCTCGCCCCACCGGGGGCCATCGATGGCCCCCCTAAGGTTTTTCCGGGATAGCAGAAAAACGACGAAGCGCAGCACCGCGGTTGAGGGCTCTACCTCTCACTGCATCATTTTCCCATCATCCCTGAAATTTTTTACCCCGGGTCACCCAAGGTCAGGTCACAAGACGAGGTCAACCAAGGTCACCTCACTTCACCTTTAGAGCTCTGTAAGAGCTACATTTCAAAGTCGATCGATTTGAAACTTCCTACACCTCATGACCCCTCCAGGGTCTACAAGGTGTATATCCGGGATTTTTCGATTTCGTGCCCTGAGGTCAGGTCACGAGGCGACCTCTCCCATTGACAAAGCATGGGGAAAAGCTATTTCATGATATAAAAGCCACAAAAATGATTGCAAATACTCAGACTGCTCAGAACAACGTTTTTGGACACCCTTTCACGGATCCCAGGGGTCATATTTGCCCTTTGACTTTTCCAAGGTCATCCAAGGTCACCAGAGGTCAAAAACAGTATTTTGACAATAACTTTTGACCTAATCGAGCTAGAGCGGTGAAACAAACACCATCGTGTTTGTCTTGTCACTGGCTTTCATTTGATATACGTCAAAATCACTTTTTGACCTTTTGTGACCTCAGGTCATATTAGGTCACGAGGTGACCTCTGGCGGTCAAACCACTGGCGGGAGGTCCTTACGTTCCACATAGCGGAAAAAGTACTGGCAATTTGCTATCAAATGTACTTTACCAGGCCTCAATAGCTCTAATGACATAAGAGTTATGCCCAGTTTGCTTAATCATTGCATATTTGAGTGAAAATAGCCGATCTTGACCTAATTTGACCTCTGGAGGTCAAACCATTGACCTGAGCACTAAAACATGCAAAGTAATTTCTTACTGAATTCACGCGAGCTTTCTAGTGCACTTTGCAGATTGGCGCTAACGCCCATATTTTCGGAGTTAGAGGGGGCCATCGATGGCCCCCGGTGGTGCGAAGGTGGCGCCGGACCCCCGGTGGGGCGCGGGTTAAGCAGTTTTCAGACTTAGGTCAATAAATTTGCATGAAATGATGATACAGCTTTTATTTTGACATTGCGTTTTGATTACTATTGTGAGTCAATTAATATGCACATTTACTATTCCAGGTTAAAAGTGACCTTGACCTGACCTGAGGTCAGCTCATTTTTTTGTTTTTGACCTAGTATGGTCGTATTATGGAGCATTCGATTTGCCGTGACAAGAGGAAGCGAATGGTGCCTAAATATTTTCTAATAACTCAACTCTGTTTGATGCTAGAGCCCAAAAACTCAACTCAAAATTTTACCTTCTTTGACTTACCATGACCTCAATATTGACCTGAGCAAAAGGTTACTGATATAGCTTCTTCATGAATTTTATGAGCTATCCACCAGCTTTCGCGTCCTGCATAGGGGCCGAGTTCGAGAGGGTTGTTGAAACACCCCCCCTCCCCCACCAGGGGAAGGTGGCTCGGAAGGCTCACCAGGGCGCGGGTGCACCCGCATCCAGAGAAGGGGGAACAGACAGTCGTGCTGTTCACGTGAACAGCACGACTGTCTGTTCCCCCTTGCACTTACGCTAAGAACGATTTCCCTCCTAAACCCGCAGGGCAAGTGTTCTTTGATCAACAGGGGTGCCGTTTTATACTCCGCGGGAAACCGCCCCATTTTCCTCTTCCGAATCCGCCTATGGGAAGTATACCTTGCTTTAATTGGGGCCCGGTACCCACTTCTGGATCTGCCTATAACAAATTTGGTTTCCTTCATAGGGCTCCCGTCTACTTCCATCCCCTGGATCCGCCTATGATCTGCCCCATCCATCGCTGATTCGAATCAGCGATGGGTGATCACCTCTGGTCTGGCCCGCCCATCCTTGGATGCGCCTTTACCAAGAATTCCTCGCTCTATAGAACACCACAATTTCCCAATCTAGATGTGCATGAGGTCTGCTTTCCCTTTCCTGGATGCGCCTATGCCAAGATTTAGGTTGCAAGCACCAGACATGCACTATTGTGTACCGCAAGTTCTGCCTCCTGAATCCACTTATGACAAGCATTCTTTGGCTTACACGGGCAAGAACCGTCTACTTCCCCTCTTCTGCATCCGCCCATGGCTAAAATCCCCTTTTCTGGAGGCGCCTATAACAAGTTGCGATCCATGTTCTCCCATAAGAAATGCTGAGAATCAGGGAAATTCTTGGGTTCTTGGGAATTTTTCTTCTCAGGGAAGAACCCAATGTCTTTATCTGGCAAAGGTGGGATGTCTACCCCCAGGCGTGTGTGATTGTCTACGGCTGGATGGGGGGCTGAAGTTATAAATAAAACGCCGCAACGCGACGGACGACGCCGGATAGGTACGTGGTGCATATATTACATTACTACAAAGTAATTAAGTAATGTTATTGCCTTGTGCGCCCTTGCAGTGTCTTCATTCTATTACCTTGGCCCTTGTTATACCGGTTACCTTACAGAGTTTGTTCTTTGTGTTTGAAACTGCTTATTCCTTCAATTCTTATTTAATCCATGACTGAGCATCTTTAAGAAAAGCTCTCGGAGCCTTAATCTTGTCTAGCATTTCACTTTATTCTTCATAAAAATTAAAGCATTATGCCATCCCTTAAGTCACATGCCCCGGAAGGGGTAATCTCGAATATGTCCTTGCGGGATATGGGCCTGTTTGATTTGAACTTAATGATCCTGAACATGTTTGCACTCTGACCTCTCATGAAAATATTGGGTTTGTGTATTAAAATGGGGTCTAGTGACTCCATCTTGCTACATTTTTTGTTAAATTGTGGGCAAGCGTATACCTTTTTTTAGTCGTACTATAAGATTTTACTCACCTGATCTCCATGCATCTCTCACTCTCTCTCTCTGATATTGAAGACTCTTGTATCTGTTAGAGCTCTATCTGTAGCCAAGCCAAAGTGTCATGGAAATTGTTGTCAATCTATCTTGATCCTCAGTTCTATCCATATCAGCCCATTGTGCATGGGAACTGAGCTACTGTAGCAGGGCAAACTTTGATCACATTTGACAGCAAAGAGCAAATGCAAACCTGGTGCCTAATATTAGAGATTAGGATTGCAGCAAGCATGGGATATTGTTTCAAGTACAAGATACAGTATAATAGCATCAGGAGTACTGTTACAGACACTATTATAGAAAAGACAGGTTTATATGAATGGAGCAGCTTTGGTTCTCTGGAAGAAATGGAAAAGATTGTGTGAAAAGTCTTTGCTCACTTACCTGTGTTTTGTCAGTAACAAACTATGGAAGCTATCACATATACTCACATAACAACCTTGAAAAGTACCTATGCAGCAGAGACTTGCAAACAAGGTGTGAAGTGCTCCTGGACCTATGCAAATTAACAATGAAAATCTGATATTGAACATCTGATATTGAAGCCCTGAACTTGGATGGGAATAGGGTTGCAAAAACTGACAAATATAAGGTTGATGCTTTAAGCAAAATTATATGAGAGCACCTTCACCAAAAAGGACATGACAGACATACCAACTCTGCAAAACATTAGGCCACAGTTCTGCCGTTGGGAGGCAAAAAGCAGTATGTATCATTATTTCTCGATTTTTGGTTTTTGGTATCATTGGAAAGCCCTTGAAATTGTGCGTCTAATGGTACCAAAATTATAATAATCAGATGTAAATATTTCACATAAAACGCATATAAGTTATGTCAAAAGGCAGTACGGCCCGCAGACACGCATGCCTTAACCAGGCAAAACGCAGTATCCACATACTGCTAATCTTCACGCTTTCTTCGCGATGGTTTTCCCCAGCTAGAAAGCAGCATGTAAACGGCTGACCAGATGCTGCTTTTTTGCCTCGCGATTAGAGTGTAAAATCTGACGCATTGTTGCCGGTTAAAAGCAAGAATTGTCCTCGGTGACCCCGAGCCCACCTTCACGGCCTGCATGTCAGCAAACAACGCCAGCGCTGGTGTCTTCACGAACTGCACCCCAGTCCTCGGTAACCCCGAGCCCGTCCTCGTGACCTGCACCCCAGTCCTCAGTGACCCCGAACCCATCCTCGCGACCTGCACCCCAGTCCTCGGTGACCCCGAACCCATCCTCGTGACCTGCACGGCCAGCACCCAACGCCAGCGCTGGTGTCTTCAAGGCCTGCACGTCAACACCCAACGCCACCGTTGGTGTCTTCACGGCCTGCCCCCCAGTCCTCGGTGACCCCGAGCCCGTCCTCGCGACCTGCACCCCAGTCCTCGGTGACCCCGAACCCATCCTCGCGACCTGCACCCCAGTCCTCGGTGACCCTGAGCCCGTCCTCGTGACCTGCACCCCAGTCCTGGGTGACCCCGAGCCCGTCTTCATGGCCTGCATGCCAGTAGATACCGCAGAAAGCGACGCGGTCATAACTGATGCTACCAGTGTGTCCTGGCCAAGCAATTCCTTCACCCTGCTATTCAATGGCAGGAACTCGGTGGAGTTTTCTTTCGGGCCTGATGTCGAGCAGCAAGACGCCGAACAAGTGGAGGTGAACTCATGGATGTGGATGGGGGGCGATACGCCAAGGGAAAGCACCCCCGTGCCAGGACAAGGAGCAAACCAACCTTCCTTCACTTCCTCTGAAATAGCGGAAGCTACCTAACGAGAAGAGGCACAGCCCGAGGTAGCAAAGGGAAAGAGAGCTCGAACCCCAGTGAAAGAATCGCAAACTTCGCTAAAAAAAACACCATGTTAAACCGCACCAGTGCTCAAAAAAATCCGTTTGACGAATCAGCCCGTGGCGCACTGATTAAAGCAGTCAACAGTTTGTCAGACAGTGCACGAAAAGAGTGGTACCGAAAATATGTGATGTGATAAATATGTGATTTAGTAATGTGATTACCTCACAGTGTGCTCAGAAAGCTTAAGAAATGTTAGCTTGAAAGCCTGAGAAACATTCGCCTGCTGCCGAAGCGGGAATTCTCATAAGCGTTTGTATGTTTTTTCTCCTCTTCAGAATATGGAAAAAACTATTTGATAAAGCTGACACGCTTTACAACAAAAACAAGAGTCTTTACTGACCTAAATAGATATGGGACTGACAACTGACCGCCGGCGACGCACGCTTAAATCCCAACAACGATAATGATATTGTATATCAAGCCCTCTATGCCAGAATCCATGTTTCTGCTGTTCAACATGTTTGTTGCGAGCAAATTCGGTTTCACAGCATAACAAACGCAAGGGCGGCGGTCGATACTGATTTTTGCCTGACATTTGAAGCACTTTACTTCGCAGATACTGCGTGCTCAGACATCAAAAGCTGGTGCACTGTTTTTTGCCTGACGAGGGTTGCGCAGAATGGGATGCAAAATCGCCAGGCAGAGCTAATTATCCAATTATCTCGAAGCTCATTGTAAAAAAAGCTTGTCAAGCACAATGACAGAAACCATTACACCCAAAGGAACACAATGGTATGCCACATAGGCATGAAAACGTGACAAAGTACACATAAACACACGAAAACACGTTTCTTGCTCTCCTGAAAAATTCTGTGCGCCGGATATCGCGTCAGATACTGCTTTTTGCCTTCCGACGGCAGAGTTGTTAATGAACATGATAGTTATTACCAAAGAGCAGGTCACATAAAATTTTAATCCCTGTACCTCACAAAAATCAACAGGCCCAAATGGAATACAATCAAGGAAGCTGAAGTAGTGTGCATTAGTACTGAGTGAAACTTTCTAAATAATATAATTGGTAACAAATGTAAATAACATACATTTTGTTCAGACAAATAATTGATAGGAAGATGTAGGAAAGATTAATCCATAGCATGCCAGCTTATTTATATCTTTACATGTGATATAAAAAAGCTAAAAATGTATACAATATTTTGCTGACAACAGCATCAACAGGTCTGGTAGGACATTCTTGAATTCCATTACACTTTTTTAAACACCCAACGCTCGTTGTAACTGACTCAAGATCTCTTTCATTAGAGTGTCTCTAATCTAGCCTGCAGTTACAATCATATATATCACATATATCAGACCAAGTCATCAATCATCAATCACAGTTAATATAACATGATGATTTATGCTTCCCATCTTAGAACAATTCCTCAACCATGTACTCAACAATTTGCTTCAGTTTGGTTCCAGCTTCTGCAATCAAAGAAGGAAATACCCATGGGTAATATACTTGCACCACCTGTTGTCACCACGTTCATGCATGACCTATAGAGTCCAGCTTTTTGTCATAATCGAAATTAAAACTGCATTTCTTTGTCGGATGTGTCGATGATATCCTGGGAGTCTGGCTCCATGACCTTCTAGAATTCTACAACTACATCAATGTGTACAAGCCTGCCATCAAATTTACAATCGAACATAGTCCCAACACAGGAAAAAACTTTCTGAGACACACTTATTACTATGCATCCCTCTGGCCATTACACTACATAATTGTTCATCAAACCAATGACAGCACCCAACATTCTTAACTATCAATCAGCTCACCCTATGAGTACCAAATCAGTAGTTCTGCATGCTCAAACCAAACACGCCATCAGGGTTTCCTCACCAAAACAAGCAACATAACGCAGTGTGCAATTGGAAAGGAATTGGCAGATGCAGCAGCATTGGCGTAAAAATATAATGGTGCCCATTAAAGAGGACCGGGAGAACGGGACGTACTGACGACGCTTAGAGCTGCCACCGACAGAAGGTGGCAGCGCCGCGCGCGTCTGCGGCGGCATCAGCGCGCGAGATGTCCGCACGCAGAAAAAAAACGCGGATCCCCGAAAGTAAAGATGAAAGGAAAACTGAGAGGTGTTTTTGATGCTGTTAACTGTCATCGAATGTATGCTTATCTGTGTGTATGTTTTAGATTTGTGAAGTATGACGGTGGTGTGCTAACTTCGGAAACGAAGTGTCTGTAGAATCTCTGTATCTTCTGCGATTGTAATTTACTTGCTTATGATTTGAAACAATTATAGAGATTAACTATTGCTCACTTTCCTGCATCGCTTCTCGCTTAACCGTCCTTTCCACGATATCACAAGCGCTTTTGCCGCGGAATGTTGCAAATGTAGTAATAGTTCATCTCTATGGAAACAATGCTCGCTCATTTTCAGAAGGATGTAGGCGCGAATGATATCCTTAAATAATTCAATTGGGAAGATAAAAAGCTAATAAGAACTATGGAATATAAAAGATCGGACTCGGAAACTTTGGCCGCCAGGCAACACGCCTCTCCCGTTTAATTTCGAAATACCTATGTAACATCTCGCGTTACTGGGTCTAGGACAACAAATTGTGACTAAAAGCGTATCCGTTTCGAAGGTGGCGGTGTTTGGTGCACCCTAGTGTAGAGTCGCAAATTTTGGAACCAAAAGCACACCAAGCACGGTGACCGCCGCCGTTTGTTAGCAACTTACCATCAACATATGCCCAAATTGTCTGAATGTGGAATGACGGAATGGTTACCTTTGAATTGTGTGTGCGCTAATGAATCATGCTCGTTTTTTCAGGCAATGTGATCTATGGCGAAAGCTTCTTAGCCTCATAACATTAGATTATCTGTTTTTACTTGCCGAAGACTGCAGGTATGGGCTCCACACAGCAGTTTTCCCTGAAATGGAACAAATACCAGCGGAACTGGGACAGCTACCTGAGCAAGCTGAAGAGTAACCACCTGTTCAGCGACGTGATGGTGGCGTGCGACGGTGAGGTGTTCCAGCTGCACCGCATAGTGCTGGCCTCCTGCAGCAACTACTTCGAAAACGCGCTGCAGGTCAGACAACGCCCTCTGCGCTAGCTTGATCACACTGCAGCTGAGTCATACCAATATGGGTCTCGTGTTTGTCTTCCTTGCCGGTATCGATTCGTTGTTTGGTTTAGTGGTTAGGTTGGGTGGCAAAGACCCATCCGTCGTTTCCCAAAGGCTTGGGTTTCGGGTTTTGGTTCTTGGTTTTGAATTGTCATGCTAGAGTGAGTAAATCAGTCATGGCCAGCTGGATATGTGATCACCATTGTATCTGTAGTCCGCCCCTCCCGTGTCATTTGATAATTTTTATGTGACTATAACGCCCGATGTACAACTTCGGTGTCAACTGTTTGGAGATGAGACATATGTATGCTGGCTTTCAGAACATCCCGACCAAAGAGACGCCGATAGTGATGCTGAGCGAGATCACCGAAGTGGAGATGCGTACCCTGATAGATTTCATGTACTGCGGGGAGGCCACCATCGACCAGAGCCAGCTGGAGGGTCTGCTGAAGGTATGCTCTTCCTACCCGGCACCGCAGCCGCCTCTCAAACATGCTGGTGTATTTTTCAATGAGCCGTTATTTAATTATTCTGAATGCTTGGAGTTATAAGCGCTTGTTTGATGGCTGCAGTTTCCCTTAATTTCGCCATTGCCCCATTTTTCTGTTTCGAAAATGTTGCGCTCGTTGGAAGTCGAGTGTTGATACCCTGTGTTAGGAAGCGGTGCTCGGCTTAGCTAATGAGTTTTGAAATACGACAGGAACTGGATCTTCCGGATTTAGAATTTTCTGGGCGACTATCATTGAAAGGAATTTTGAACCCCATTGTACCCAAGGATTACCAAGCAACGTGAATTATTCGATATCGGTACGCCATTGCTGCGGTACTCTACCACACATACAGCTACGGGACTGTTTTCCGACACCAGGGGTACCTTTAAAGATCTGCGCAAAAACTGCACTAGCCATCTGGCTACAAGAGTCGATTGGTCCGTTCCCACTGTCGGTACAGAACAAGTGCGCGCTGAGCCTGCTCGTGTGTCCAGGGGTAATTGAGGCGTGTCCGCACTGCTGGCTCTACAATGAGTGCATCATCAGTGGCATCATCTAAAGCATGGTGGTGCCCGAATGTTGCGCTGGTCCGTTACGATGTTATAAAATTCAGGTGCGACGCACCGTTCAACCAGCATCATTTGCTATAAAGCAGGTGACCAACAATGTGCTAGTACGTGAAGGACACCTTTTTGTGCCTCAGCTGACGTAGAAGTGGGTGACTTTTTTAAGCTGCACAAGTGTAGTACAATATGAATTTCAAAGCTTCCATTAGGGTTCTCAGTTGCAGCTGTTTGTGGTTTAACGTTGTCTAAAAGCGCATGGTTGGCATAACTTCTAGAATACTCGTAGTATATCTACCCAAAGTGGTACCATACTATAATTAAATTATTTTTGGTTTCGAAAACTCTTCAAGTACCCGCTCTTTAATTGCCCTGGACTTGTGCAGTTCTTGCTCGATAAAAATTTCATGACAGCCCACGATTCTCCCCACGTCAGAAACCTTCAGAAAAGCCAGACCCCTCCCTCTTTGTCAGAAAATGCCAGACCTCCTCCCCCTGTCGGTTGCTGACGTCATGTGTGAACGACCCGTTAGTGATGAGAGGCATTCTGGGCCGAAGGTACATACATGAACCGCAAACTACTTTCTTTCGTTGCTCTCCGCCCAAGGGTGTGGGATATCGTAAACGAATTGAGAGACCAGCTCAAGCGTGGGATACACGCACAGCTGGGTAAGTATCAGAAACGTATGACGGGAGGAGCGGGGAGCCTTAGTTGAATATTCGCTAAATTCGCCCTAAAGCGCCAATACACTCACCTTCATTGCATATATTGGCCTCGGTTTCCCTGCTATACTCTTAAAAAAGATTAGTCAACTGTCGGAACTTATTTGGTTCAGAAAGTGATACAAAGCTAAAAAGTACACTTGCAGGCTATTTTTGTGCCTAAAATTAGCGTACTGTCAATGTGAACCCTGCCAAATCGGGCCGGATCGCAAGTCTGTAGCCTGGTTGAAGTGCGATGGAGGACAGCCGTCCCGCTATACCACGGGCGTCCCACAGGCGGCTGAGCGGCTGCAGATCAAGGGCCTGGTGAAGTCGGAGCACGAGGACGAGTCGGACGCCGAGGAGGACGGCGCCGCCGAGGAGGCCGAGTCTGCCGAGGAGGCGGAGCCCTCCTACTCCAGCGACGACGAGAGGCGGCCGTCCAGGGAGACCCCGCCGCCGCCGCTGCAGCAGGCACCGCTGGTGAGTGAGACTGCGCCCGCCGCAGCAGGCACCGCTGGTGAGTGAGACCGCGCCCGCCGCAGCAGGCACCACTGGTGAGTGAGACCCGCCCGCGCAGCGCGCCGCTGGTGAGTGAGACTGCGCCCGCCGCAGCAGGCAACGCTGGTGAGTGAGACTCCGCCCGCCGCAGCAGGCGCCGCTGGTGAGTGAGACCGCTCCCGCCGCAGCAGGCAACGCTGGTGAGTGAGACTCCGCCCGCCGCAGCAGGCGCCGCTGGTGAGTGAGACCGCGCCCGCCGCAGCAGGCACCGCTGGTGAGTGAGACTCCGCCCGCCGCAGCAGGCAACGCTGGTGAGTGAGACGCGCCCGCCGCAGCAGGCAACGCTGGTGAGTGAGACTCCGCCCGCCGCAGCAGGCGCCGCTGGTGAGTGAGACCGCTCCCGCCGCAGCAGGCAACGCTGGTGAGTGAGACTCCGCCCGCCGCAGCAGGCAACGCTGGGAGTGAGACTCCGCCCGCAGCAGCAGCGCCGCTGGTGAGTGGACTGCGCCCGCCGCAGCAGGCAACGCTGGTGAGACCGCGCCCGCCGAGCAGGCCCGCGGGAGGCTATGTGGGCGAGTTACTCTGGGGTAGGACCGGCAATAGGCGGGAAATGCCCCAGAGCCGGACACAAAAGTAAAGGGGCGCGGATATGAATCCATTAACTTATGTTTATATAATACGCCGGAAAATGTGGACATCTTTATCGCCATTAATCTGTACATTTTTACCAAGTAATATTACTTCAAGCGTCCTAGTTAAAACCTACCAGATTCATTGTGCGCTATAGGTGCAAAGTGACCAATGCCGTAGACGCGCCCAAAAACACCAATGATGATGGTGACGGTGATTAGCTGTGACCAGCCACCACTGGTGTCTGCAGGCTGGAAAGTCGGACCTGGGCGATGACGGGGAGAACGCCGCCAGTCTGTCTCTGCCGTCGGCCGCTAGTCCGCCGTTAGTGCCACCTCCGGCCGACCTGCCACCCCGGGTCACCCTGACGCGGCAACTAGCGGGTGAGGAGGGTGGCGCCGGCCGGCCGCCGCCGCCTCTCCTGCCCTACCAGAACGGACACCACTTGTTCCCGATGCCGGCTATGCAGGATACGCCGCCCTTCGGTGAGTGCGCCGCCGCGACTACTCTGGTGCATACAGTGACGAATCAAGACCAGGTCAAGTGAAACGACCGACATGACTAAGACCTCAACCCCCCCGACACACACACACACACTCTGATCAACTAGTGGGGGTTGCCTTGTTTGGTACACAAATGACATGTAATTGGATGCTTGACAAATAAACGGTTTGTCTTTGTTGTTTGTTCAAAAGCCACTATCGGAGGACTCTTACTGTGGACAGGTAAAAATTTTCCAACAGGATGGGTTGGAATTCGGCGGTTGCTGTGCTCAGTAGGCGACTCGTGGTGAATGAAGGTTACCTCAGTGGTGCCAAGGTTTCATTCTGCCCCTTGAATTAGAAACCAGACCTTTCTGCTTTGTTGCACTGGATTTATTCGTGTCAATGTTACGAAGGTGAGGGAGCCGGCGTCGTTCCAGGGATGGATCAGGCGCTGGCTTGTTCCGGATCCCTTCCCCGTGTGTCGGGTCGCGATTGGGTGTGACGTCTGGGAGTCTGACACTTGACGATTCCACCACGGCGTGTTGGGGACCGACTGGACAAACACCGCCGGACCCCGACCCGTACTGATGGTGGCGGCTGCCGCAGGGTCGACCAAGCGGAACACGCCGGACTCTCCGCACGTGCTGGCGGCGCTGCGGCAGATCTCGGCCGGACAGATCACCGTGGCAGAGGCCTCCATCCAGTACGACATCCCCATCCCCACCCTCTACGTCAACATGCGCCGCCAGGGCGTGAAGGCCAGGGGACGCGTCGGAATGGCTGGTGAGATCTCGCTGCTCTTCGGCTGGCGCTGCGGCAAGTGAGGTTAACGCAATACTCAGTGCGACTGTTGGGGGTTCCGTGGAAGTCGAGTGCTCTTCCCTTACACCAACACGTCGAATGCTCAGTGATTGATAACTGTGGGGGGTTTAACGACGCGCCAACTGCCAGGGTTATACGACGTTGCCAAATCACGCTGTTGGGAGGGATCTGGAGGGATCAGATCAACTTATTCAAAGGTTCTGCTGGAACATGAACCCGGGACCTGTGGCTTGGAAGGCAGGTGCTATACCACTGAGTGCAGACCAAAAAGTTTTGGCTAGGGAGTGGAAAATAGCGGAATGTGGCAGAGGGAAAATTAAAATGTAGGCGAGTAAAAATCCAATTGGGTACAGGTGGTAAACAGAGCCCTTGTTGAAAAGGATGGATATTCCTTTAATTTTCCAAAGTAAATATTTTAAATTGTCCCCAAACAGCATTGTTTGAACATTCCCATGTAAAATTGGGTTAAGCAGGTAAATCTTACCAGCGAAACCCCTGATGCAGTCTCCAATTTTTTTAAGGAGTTGGTGAATTTCTACAAATAAAAACTTTTGGGGCCTGAGACCAGCGGGGAAAAACACGGGAGCCACCAAGACTTTGGGGAGGCTTCCCAGACCAACTCGGCCCCTCCCCCTCCCAGACCAGTTTTAAAGGGCCCCGAGACGAAATATCGGGGCCCCCTAGACCAACTCGCAGAGGGGCCTCGAGATCGGCAGGTGGTGAAAACGAAAGGATTTTTCATGCAATACCAGTTCCAAAATTAATTATCAAGCATGCACTGTATAGTTTTCCTGTCCGGGACAACGCCCCTCCTATATCTATACCTATAGCTATCGGATTTTGAGGCCACTCCGACCCAAACACGCACCCCATACACCATGCTAGGGCCCAGTAGAGCCTTGGTTTACACTTCACTAACCCAGACGAAACTACAAACTTTCTATCATGGCAATAAACTCTCCAGACTCTCTAAAAGTTTCTTTCTTACCGTCAATTCCCTGCTTCCCACATATATCTACCTTCATATGGTATGCTGCTTTCATCGATAGGTATCTAATCGAAGCTACACAGCCTCCTTCTGTTGTTTCTTCCTTTCGTCTACAATCAGCCAGGCGCGGCGGGTTGCGACAGCGTCAGAGCAACACTAATATAAATTTCTGATAGCAATCCGCTTGCCGGTCGCAGAGCAACATAATTTGCATTTCAAAATTGCTCAAATAATTTCTAAATCCTATAGACTAGAATATTAACAACAAAACACACCAAGAGGAAGACAACAATGTTTCAATAACGAATACGAAACAGCCTTCAAAACCTAAAGATGCCGCTTTATTTACTAGATGTAAAGACGGCGATTGGTAAGTCCACGCCGTAGACCAGCCATACAAAAAGTCCGATGTTTGAAGGGTAACTGAATGCATTCTTGTTGCCCAAAAAATTATTTAATGAAAATGTAGAGTTTCAATGTATTCAAGTACCGGACACTTTCAGTTGAACTTAAATATCAGCGTATTTATGCCTAGGGTGTCGTAGGGTGTCGTGAGTGGATTTGGGTGAGGGCGTGGACGCAGCAATGAAGGGCTGATATGGATAAAAATATTTTCTTGAAATAAATGGTCAATTTCACCATACAATGTCAAAAATATGCTCTAGCATACAAATTTCAAGATAATTCCTTTTAACAACAAGATGACCAAAATGGTCTTTCACTATTCTCGGTACCAGAAATACAAAAAGAACTTTCAGACGTAAGCCTAGAAGTCATGTGCACAGATAAATGCTTTCCACAAATGATCTTTCAAAGCGGTTAGCTTTTTTGGCAGCACAAGGCTAGGGTGTAATTTTCCACTCACCAATTTGTGAGTGGTGGAATTAGTGGCGGTGTTCACCCATTGGAACTCGGTGGGGCAGGGGCCTGAGCGTCTTGGCCGCGCCAGAATTTCGATTCAGTTGTTCCACTGAAATCGGTGGATATAAGCATGGAAATCGCCAGATTTTCTTGCAGAAAAGCCAAAGAAGCGCCTAAGAGCCGAGTTAATCGGCGATCTTTAGTCGATTCTGCTGCTCTCTTTCCAGTGGACGTTGGTAGAGGAGGCAATGGAACGGCCTTTAGTAAGTATTGTGAGTAAATTAAATAGTAGTAAGTATTGTTGGAAGTGAGAGGAAAATCACAAAAATATATCAAAGTGAGTGGAAAATTCTCTACGGGTTCGTTCGCACCCACACCCCAGGTTTGGGACACTACTGAGTGACGCATCTTTTTCTTCATCGAAAGGACTTGATGTTTGTCGATCCGTTGATGAACTTCTAAGAAATAAGCCCTTTGTGAATTAAGCGAGAAAAGCGAGGAATGGAAAGTCCCAGAGACATAATAACATCAGATTGGGAAGCTAAAAGTATATGTGAATCTTTTTTTCGGTATGAATGATACGTTTATATATTGTTTTCGGTTTCCCCACTTAAGAGGTCCATTGATTCCCTCTACCGCTTTCCATCTGTATATTTTTAATGTCCCTAGAAATGTTAAGCACAAATCGACTCACCGGCACGAGACCGGAGTCTGAGCCTTATCGTCCCTGTCACCTAGCTGTACCAGACTTGGGCATTGCTATCGCTCTGACACCGTCTAAGACCTGCCGCAGCATTAACTTCAACTATTGTTGTTCCATGGACCAGGGCATAGCATCAGCATCAACATCAATCACCTCGTCCACGTCCGCAGCGTATGCGTGCAGCGGTAAGACTGCTGAGGCGGTGGCGCTCCGTTGCAGGTTATTTGGTATCAGTGACCGGTGTGTGATGTCGCAGGGAAACGGAAGCCGCGCGGGGTAATGAGTGTGGAGATGAGAAACGCCCTGGAGGAGATCCGAGCCGGCACCATCACCGCCTCAAAGGTGAGGCCCGGAACCGAACCTGATGCCACGGAAAATATACCCGCCTACTGACTGCTGCTACCACTTGCAGTGTCATAAGCCGCCGGGGTGACACGAACGGCGGTATTGGCCACCTATGGGACTGGCCGACATGCACGCTGCCAGGGTCGACTTTTGGGGGGGCAAGGTGGAAGATAGGGCTACAGCATTAACACGCGCGTCGACGGGGGTGGGTACTCGCCTCCCCTCGGCTTTTTTGGAGACAGAATAAAAACGGCGGTTGGAAGCACCGCCGTACTTGCTATACCTTTTATCTGATAATTTTAACATCTTTGAGCCAAATTTAGAGGTTGGGTCATCTCAGGTCAGGTCACCAATGCAGGTCAAGTAACCTGACGTAAAAAATATTTAAGATAGCATAAGTCAGAACAGGGGGAGCCTATCCGATTGAAAGTCATGTCCCATAATGGCCCCACCGAGTTCTCCAAAATATATTCCGGTATTTTTTATATAGGTGACCTAAGGTCAGGTACGAGCCATGTCCACTCTATTGGAAACACATGGAAAAATGGTTTAAACTGAATAACTTAGCAATGCATGGTGGTAGATCATTTATTTTAACGGCATTGGGTTTGGCTCATCCTTGGGGTTCCATTGATATACATTTTGACCTAATTTGACCTTAACCTGACCTCAGGTCAGACCAAATCCTAGATTTGACCTGATTTGACATAGCACGGTCATATTACACATCACTCGATTTGGCTGGCTGCGAGGATTCCAGTGGTCTAGATTGTTTTGCTCTATCTTTACTTGTTGCCCCTTGTGCTAAATGAGTTGCTATGTGAAATAGAAATAATGCTATATTGGTGTGTTGGTTTGATTGGCGTTCTGGAAAACTGGTTTTGCCTTTTTTAGTGCGACTATGTCTTTACTAGTAGTCCCCTGTTTTTCATTTTACCGCCATTTTGAATGTGAGATCCTGAAGTGGGCCGAACTCGGCATCAGCCCGATTTTGGGATTAACCCCCCGGTGGCGGGTACGACCACCTGCCCGTGGGGCTAAAAGACCCCCCACGATCTCAAAAACTAAGAGACTAGAAAAAGCGCAAAACGGCAATCGAAAGCTCTTCAAAAGATATCGAAAATATTTCGGTCATTTTCTGTCAGGTCAATATCAAGGTCACCAGAGGTCAAAATAGGTCAAAATCCAATAGAGGTGTACTAAAAAACCCCTATATCTCAGAAACTATGATAGCAGAAACATTTTTTTAACACCATCGAAAGCTCTGAGATGTGCTTTCATTACAGTGGCATTCATTTTCGTGTCAGGTCAAAGCCTAGGGAGCTACAGGTCACTAAATATGGGCATATTCTGGGAATGTCCATAGCCACCCATGCATAAGGGCGTTTACTTTTCGCTAATAGCTTCCAAACCAAACAAGATACAGCCATAGTTTATGCACCATTGCAATCCTCTCGTCAATACGAATCGAATGATATATGATATTGCTATGCCAGGTCAAATTTAAGAATTTGACCGACCCAGGTCAACGGTCTGACCCAACTTGACCTGGTATAGTCATGATGTATATCATTTGACTTCCAGTGACTATATAAACACTTCGGTACAAAATAAAAGCTCTATTTTAGATTATTCTAAATTTATAGAAAAAACACCAAAAATCTTATTGACCTAAGGTGACCTTTAAAGGTCACAAGTCAAAATGTATCAGCTTCAGAAATGGGCTAAGACAAGTCGCAACCGATGTTTGAAGTTGATTCCATCCATACTTACTGAAAAAGCTCATTTCATGATTTTCCCCATGCATTGTCAATGGGGAGGTCATGCCTGCACATGACCTTAGGTCACCAATATCAAAAATCCCGAACAAATGTTGTAGCCCTGGTGGGCCCAAGATGTGGTATGAGTTTCAACTTGATCGATTAACCCTTCTTTTAGTTATGCCGTCCTAAGTATTTTTGAGGTGAGGTCACTTCACCTGACCTGGTGACCTGACCGATATGACCTTAGCCAAAATTTTCCGGAAAGATGTAAAAATGATGAAGGAACAGCTAGACCAAGTTTTCTGCGCGCCGCCGTTTTTGGTCACTTCGAAAAACCCGAGGGGGGTCTAAAAGACCCCCCACCCGGGCGAAGGTTAATAAGGTCTTCTTGCCCAGTCAGAGCCCTCAGCGGGAAGCCCTCTCTTCAACACGTGGAAAGTGTCGCTGCTTTTGCACGTCTCCACATTTCCGGGATAGAAATGTGCCGGGACACTGACACTAGATTTTACTTTTCGGATCTGAATATTGCGTGTCTTAGGAATCTTGATCCTTTAATTATAAATTGGTAATAAGGCGATTGAGTCCTGGGATCACGTCAGAAACCTACATCATCGTCGAGATACCTGAAGTTTGATATCTTTGGCCATTTTATTTTAGCGTTATTGACTTCCTCCGAACGATTGCACCACCTGGACCAGTGTAATCGACTGGCCCGCCCTGCGCAGGCGTCCCGCAAGTACAACATCACCCTGCCGCGCCTGGTGTCCTGGATGCGGAAGACGGGCGTGAGGAGCGCCTACGCCAAGGGGCCGCAGCTGCTGGAGGGCGGGCCGCCGCCGCAGCCGCCGCAGCCGCCTCTGCCGCCCTCCTCGCTGCCGGCCCTGCTGCCCGACGCCGCCACACTTCTGGCCATGCACGAGGCGCGACTGGCGTAGTGAGGTCAGCACGGACAGCAGCCGTTACCTACACCAGGTGCCGAGGCAAACGGCTGCGCCCGCGCGCCGCTTAAAGAATGAGACTGCGGACAAAGGGCGTAAGGGGATGGCTACAGTACGCATGGCTAAAGAACGTCTCGCTAAAGTGCGTGGGGTAAAATGTTCGTAATGGAAAAAGTGCGTATGAAAAAGTTTGTACGGTATAATGTACGTAAAGTACGTTGGTACGCTGGTAATGGAAAAAGTAGGTATGGATGAAGTGCGTACGGTACAAAGTACGTAAGGTGAAATTACAAAGTACGTAAGGTGAAATGTTCGTAACGGAAAAAGTACCTCAGAATAAGGTTTTTATAGTATAAGAACGTAGAGTAAAATTTCTGCACTGGAAAAAGTAGGTGATGGAAAAGGTTTGGATGCTATTAATTACGCAATGAAAAAGTAAGTACTATGGAGTGGCGCGGAAGCCGACCCGTTTGGGTGTTTGTGGTGGCCAAAGTTCACCCAGCCGCCGGCAGGCCGAGAACTTGGTGGCGGCTGGGCTGGAAGTTCTAGTAGATAATAATATGCAATGTTTAGCCTATTTCATTCTAAATTTATGGTGAAATGCATGCATTTTCCTGTCGCAAGAATAAGTACCCATAAGGTACCTCGTGATATCGCTGAAATTTATCGTTAATCACCAATATCACCAATGTTTAAGAGGCAAATAAGTGCCTAGGCTATTGGTGCTCTTATCGTGTCCAACCTTCGTTGACCCATTCCAAACCCTACGGGAGTCTGAATGCCCTTGTTTTCCTGATCCACCTATGGATACAGTATTCCTTTTTGTATGTTGAAGCAAAATGCGTGCCCATGATGCATTGCAACCGCAAATGCATGTCGGATTGGACTTCATAACCTAAAATACCCTTCCACATGTGTGAAATATTATTTTAAAATAAGGACCTGAGCACGCCTAGGGGATGTTTTGATTGATATTGTGGTTTGGTAAGGCTCCTTTTTCCGTGCTTTTCGTAAAATTAAGTCGGTTCTGATAAGTTGCACTATTACTGGCCTTTATGTTTCCCCAACGTAAATGTCCCCTCATAGGCTACCCTCAGCTTCAAGCCATACTTTTAATCGTTGCTGCTTTATTTAATCCCCAGTCATCTGGCGCGGGGCACATTACTGTGCTAAAGTGGCAATAGATTGAGAATCTGACTTGGAGGACTGAAGGTGCTGATAATGAATTTGTGGTCGGAATGTTTGCGCCTGTATGGCCATGCAATACCCACGAATAGTCTGGGACCATTCTCACCGAGGCCTCGTTAGAATTCGAGTCTGAAACTGCTGATTTCACTCTGTAGAAGAGTAGAAGACTCGGCTGAAGCGGCGCCGCCGTAGTACACGTGCCTCGGCTGAAGCGGCGCCGCCGTAGTACACGTGCCTCGGCTGAAGCGGCGCCGCCGTAGTACACGTGCCTCGGCTGAAGCGGCGCCGCCGTAGTACACGTGCCTCGGCTGAAGCGGCGCCGCCGTGGTACGCGTGTCTCGGCTGCGCTACTCCACCAGGGATGCGTGGGGGGAGACATTGAGGGAGGGGGTGGAAAATAGAGGGGTGCGTCGGATAGCACTGGAAGGGACGACTACTTTGCTATCGGTACCAGGCTTGCAGTCTTGGCTTTCTAGAAATTGTATTCTCGCTTCTGGCTACAATGCTTCAGATCAAAATACATCAAAGATAATTACTTTGCACGCTACGTACTTTATTCCATACGTGCTTTTGCTTACGTATATTTGCTTACATACTTTTTCGTACATACTTTTGGCTTGCGAACTTTATGTCTGACGTACATTTGCGCACGTACTTTTGCGTACGTACTTAAGTCATACGAACTCTGCCCCGACCACCGGTTGATTGACGAGATGGGCGTGTATGGCGTTGATGCGTTCTCAGCCCGATATCATGCAGTGCGACCCAGTGCGCTGGCGTGGCCCGCTGTATCGGGAGTGCCGATGGCATTACCGATTACTGGGTCGCGATGATTTCGCCTTTTCGGGTCTTCGCCCGAGTAACAGAGGAACAGCGCTGTCTCTATTTGAGCGTTCCGCCGTCTGGCGTCCCGTGCAAGTTGGGGACTCGGAAGCATATCGACCTGCTGACTTGTGTGCCAGCGGGGCCTTCTGCGTGCACTGGAAGTTGTGTGGCCTGGACTCGGCCGCAGATGTGTACACGCCGCTGGGGTGTCCGGCCTGCTCCAGTGTTCTAAAGACGGTGGACACCAACTCCGAGCTGCCAACTGTTTAGGCACGTGGCATTTGAGATAGTGACCGTTTCTGAGCCGGCTATCGGCTCGGACGAGCTTTCCCACAGTATTCACTTGGTAACTGAGTTTACTCATTTTTTTCTTTGCTTTCTGATTTTGAACAAAGTATTTTCAGCTTTATTTTTTGTGTTTATTTGTTTGTTTTTGGATGAGTGAGAACGTAGCCATGTAGCATCGGTAGCTGTGTGTAATTTTCCTGCATGATCTCTGAGTTTTTACCAAATAGCTGGCGCGGTTTTGTTCCGCTTGCTTCTCCGGTGGTTTGAGCCGCGCTGTGTGCAGCTCTCGCGTTCTTTTGTGCCAGTATGAGTTTCGAAGTGTGACATGGTCCGCAGTGTGCGACACGGTCCCGTCTTAGTGCTGACGTTGCGTAATCACCCAATACTCTTCAATACTCGCTATTCACCTCTGATTTGATGGTGTGTTGTTACGCATAGCTAGGGGTAGTGTTCAAGGACGTCGTTTTGTTTTTAGCTAGTTGGCACTTCAAGGGGCATGCCTGACACATATATTGGTATATCCGTACCAATCGTTCCTTTATGTACAGATTTTCCCAAGTTAGTGTAGGTTCGGCTTTTGAGATCGAAGCCTCACTAAAGTCAAGTGACTTGTCACGGAAAATCTTACCCGGCCATCCGAACAAACAATACAATCATTTTCAATAATGGAGTAAATCACTAGAGATACTTGGTAAAATATGGCGCGATGATGTAGTGGTTAGCTCGCTCGCTTTCCACGCGGCTAACACTAATCTTTTACAATCAAACAAGGCTGTTTCGATTCGTTTTCGGTAACTGCTATAGCAGAACCAGGGTGGAAAGACTGCGTTTTAATAAAATCATTGAATAAATAAAAAAGCAGCTCTTAAGGAATTTTCTAAGTCATTTTTGGAAGCTGCCTTTTGGTGGATTTCGTTTGGTTTGTAAATTGTGCTGATTGAGGGATGTTTTAAATCAAAGAAGGAAGCAGTGGTACAGATGTGCTTAGATATCTCCCAGGTAGGTCTCCTGAAGTGCTAAATCGCTAAAGCCGAAAAGGCGTTATCACCACCCCTAAACAAATGCTGAATTGCAGAGGAAGTGAGGCAGGGTAATTAAGTCGAGGTACACTGTGCAACATTTCTGATGCGATTTTTCTCATCAAAAGACAGCACAATGCTGTTTTTAGCGTTCCCGCCGCCGTTTGTCCACCTCTCCCTGCCGGTACACCGGCGGTGGGCAGCGTCAGTGTCGACAGCGGCGGCGCAGTGGGTGGGAAGGTCCCCTCGCCTGTACTCGGACCGCGGTACCGGCAGCTGTCATTAACACCTGCCGGCTGTGCAAGGCTCCTCGTGCCTCGAACAATAATTCTCCCCTCCTGTGTCGAGTTGTGGCATCCAGCACTTGAAATACTTGCTTGTTAAGTCGGGGCCTCCCAAGCTGTGAAGCGACCCGCCGAGTTTGCAATCGCTGCATATGTGGGAATTTGTTAGCGCAATACGGGCTCAGCCTCTCGCTCGTCATTCTTTACCTGACCTGTCTTTCATCCTACATCGCTGTCAAACTGATGAGAACGTTCTAAACGTGCAGCTGGGCTCAGAAGCTGTTCTGGAGCCACCAAGGCCTGTCTTCCGGGCTGTCTGAGGGCATTGCGGCCGTACAGCTGGCCATCCCTCGTTGCGTTATGTGCGATTACCTTGCTGTGTATAGTTCTGTATGATGTTTGATTCGCGCGCGAGGCTCTTGTTTCATCATACCAGATAGGGTTGCAGAGTTCCGTAGCCTTTCAGAGGCCATGTTTAAGTCGCCCATGCTGGCGTATAGTTATATCGAGCTTCCGGACGTCTAGGGGCTATAAACGAGAGAGCGGCGAACTCAATCAGCTTTACCTCGGTGCTTGCTGACTTTGTATCTGCGGAATTTTTGTATTTATTTTTACATCTCTGATATAGACGATTGAAGGACGGAGTGAGGAGAGGGTGCGCCCTATAGCAAGTTGTCGCAGGTCAGGATCCTGCTGCCGGCGTCAGCGTCTCTCAGCGGTCTGTGTGTAGCCCGGCTCACCGGGTACCGCTGCTGAGACGTCTTGTTGGGCTCCCTCAGACGCCCATGTATGCAATTTCGTCGTGAGTTGTCTACGCGTGGAGTTGTGTCGTTTCTCGCTGAATGATCATCTTGGAAATCATGTCCGTGGCTCATCCTCTGGTGCGATGACAGATTTTATCATCGGAAATGTGGAATTCTCGTTCTTTGACATTGTGACATCGCTGTAAAGTGAAGGGATGTTTCTCCGCCCGGAAATCCTCGTCAGATGCACATAAATATCGAACTTAAGATTGTTCCAAAGATGGGCCCAGGCGGCCGCAGCGAGTGCGAGTGCCGCTGACCTTCCTGCGGTTGGGTGGGGCGGCCTCGGCCGCCCATAGGATAAGTTCTGGTGCTCGGCTACCCTGCGGCGGCAGGGCGCCAGAGTTGGACTCTAGCCATAGCAAGCGTGGAGTTATGTCGACACTTTGTCAATAAACTGACATTTCCAGCGCTGCCTGTTGTTCGACGCCTTTGGGTCTTTGATGTAGATCTCAGGAGTGGAAAAAGGGCATTTATTTCTTTAGCGTTAATTTTATTGGTGCAGTATAATAGACAAGCCAGTTGGGCTGGCCACTGCCACTGGGACGCACGGTTAGAGGAGACACTCTGGGACCCGGGAGACTAAATTGGGGACTATTCGCCTCCCTATCAGTGACCCAAGTTTCCTTCAGAGGCGTTAAACAGTTTGTAGAAGGCTCATGAATATTCAGAATCGGTCGGTCTCGTTGAACGGAGCTATCATTGCCGCTAGGAGTGAGGTTTCTACAGAACTCTTACCAGATCAAATCCCGACCACTTTGTGAAGCCCGATATGGTTGCATAAACTACTGATTTTGCCAATATGATGCATTGTTCGCAAACAGAGCCTTAACTGGCTAGAAGGGTGGCCAATGGTGGAAAAGAAGGCTCCCAACCACGAAACGGAGCGGCCGGAGGTGATTAAGAGCGGTCCACCTAGAAGTGGAGTCCTAGGGCTGAAAAAGAGCGGCCGATACTGAAGAATGGGCGAACAATCATGCAGAGGGCTAAAAGTAGACGAAGGTGGTCCATGTTGCAGTGGGGTACTCTAGGGCTAAAACCGAGCGGACAATCGTGGAATATGGGCGCCCTCCACAAAATAGAGAGCAGCCGGAGGTGTGCGAGGGCGGCTAACGTTGGGGGGAGCAGGGAGCCCTCGGGCTGCAAAAGAGCTGCCAATAGTGGCTGAGGGGCGAACAATCATGCAGAAGAGGGTGGCCAAAAGAAGACCAGGGCTGTCTGTTTCAGTGGGGCGTCCAAGGTCTGGAAGGGCGGCCAAACGTAAAATATGGGCTCCCCACCCCAATAAAGGGCGTTCGGAGGTGAGCGAGGGCGGCCCATGTTGCATTGGGAAGCCCAAGGGCGGCAAAAGAGCGGCTGGTAGTGGAAAAGGCGCGAACTATCATGCCAAAGAGGGCGACTAAAAGTGGATGAGGTTGGCCCATATTGCAGTGGAGCGCCCAAAGGGCTAAAAAAGGCGGCCAATCGTGAAATATAGGCACCCAGCCACAAAATAGAAGCCAGTCAAAACTCGATAATGGTGGTCAATTTTCAAGTGGCGCGCCCAGTGGCATACCGGGGAAAGCTGATTCAAGACTAGGGGTAGCTCACAGTGGAAAACGCAAGCTTCCAACAGTCTTCTTTGAGTTTTGGTCCCGAAATCAGCGTGGCGCCTTTGGGGGGCGGCCCTTGGGTCCTAAGGGCGCGACTGTCCCCTTCGGCCCCCCTTAGATGGGTCTCTGCCAATGGGTGAGGGGGCTTGCCATTTGTAACCCAGGACTTTTTTCTAGAAAATAAAAATAAAATAGGCGTAACATACCCCATCGATCTTCAGCAAAAGCCAGCTTCTAATGAAGGATGAGTCTACCGTTTGCGCGAAAAGGGCACTCCTTCCCATTCGACGAAAATCCAGAGGGATGGGGACCAAGCGCTGGGGACCAAAGTGGTCCGCAGTTTGTGTATACAAAAATGCCCTGCTCAAAACAGGATATTTCATTTACAAAAACTGGCATAAAGTGGGAAAATGATGAACATGCTGGCGTAGTGTATTAACATGACGGTGACACTGTCTGCTTTTCTCTAGCTTTATCCGTGAGTGCTAAAACAGGGCATTTAACTCTCCAGAAAATTGTATTTGATACGATTCATAGCGACAGCTTTTTAAACAAGAACAACTTTTTTAATTATTGTGCTACGTTCCTCACCAAAACCACCTGATTGGCCCATAACAAGTGTTAAAAAATATAATGTGAAACGAACAAGACAACTACAGCTATTGTTGCCGCAACAATCTTCACCCTTTTATCATTATTCTAATTGGATAAAATAGCTGTAAAAGAAACAGCTGCGCCGGTAAAGGGTAAAATTGCCGGCGGCTATAACTCCTGAACCGTTGCACCTGGCGGGCTAAACATGTCGCAGGCGTGTTCTGGGCAGCCGATAACCCCATGGACAAAGTTTGAAAAAAATAGAAGACATGAGGCCATAAAATCGACCATCGCGTGTGCTGAAATGTCGTGGAATGCCCCATATGCAAATGCAATACCTCATGCAAACAGGAATGGAGCAATCAAAATAAACTATCCTTGAGCTCGTAGCATACATCTCACAATCAGCCGTTGATAACGTCACGCCACTTTCCATAGATAGGCAACTCGGATTTCCAATGGATCCGCGCCCGCGAATACAGAAAGCCTCTTCACACAAGGCCGCCATTAGTCCCGCGTGACTACAGAAAGCCTCTTCACACGAGGCGGCCGACATCGACAAAAAGAACATTTCTTTGGAAGCCGCAATGGCAAAAACAAGCGCAGCGACGGTTGGGCAGCGACCCATTGGCAGGGTCCTCTCTGACAGCTGAGTGGTGCCAGTGTACGCAGTGGCGGCCGCCCCTGTCCACCTCAGACGCAATATAGACAGGACAGCGCGGCGCAGGTCTGCTGGCTTCACGGTGAGGCTACCGCATAAACTGCTGGCCGGAGAAAGACACCTCAGCCACTGAAACCGATCCAAAGGCAGCTCTCCGAGCAGTCACTGGACGCTAATATTGTTTGTTTGGAGCATGTGACGGGCGAGCCTCACCACTGCTCACGCGTCTGCCACGCCCCGTCGTCGCCGAGTGGTGCAGGTCATTGGTCCGGGAAGCGGCTGGGTTTGTGGTGTTGCAGGGCGTCGTCGTGTGCCTCGGTGTAGCAGCGCCGGCAGTAGAGGTCGCCGCAACACTCCGGGCAGCGCAGGGCAGCGTCCTCGTTACAGATGCAGCACCAGGGAAGCTGCCACGCGGCACAGCCTCAGTCTACGGCATTGGCTCTCGTGTTCAACAGACGGTACCAGTGTTAGTTGTTGTGTTTCCATATGGGTCAGGTCAATTTGGATCGTGCCATATAATCACACATTTCTGCGAGATGGACAACAATTCACCCTAGTTGACTTTAGCATTATTTTAGTACGTCCCATTTAATGAGAGCGATCAACAGAAGGCATTTGACCGAACTACAGTACAACAGTCAACGCCAGGAACAGTAAGGCCATCGCACGTCGCCTCCTTACCGCTCAACAAAGGTGGACTGAATGCTCAATGAGCACAATACAAGCAGTACGGCAGTACTGCAGGCGTTTCACGAGCGTAGAATAATCGGTGAGAACGCATGTACTCCCACCTGAGAAACAACCGGCATTACTCCTCACCTGTTCCCCCTCGGAGGCCGAGGACTCCAACTCCTGGTCGAGCTCCCTCTCCTCTAGACGAGCGCGCTCCTGAACCTCCTTGATCAGCATCTGTACCTGCTCCTCTTCAGAGGGGTCGGCAGTGTCAAGCTCGGCAGACGGTCCGGCGGGTGTGGCACCGGAGCACTCCTGCAGTCTGAGCACCGCACAGAACTCAATTAGCATTCTCAGCCGGGCTCGTACCATCAGGATACCTCCGGTCTCCCTCTACCGCGGCGGCGGAGGCATTTATTACATCCACAGTCGGCATATCAAATATAACAGCATAAAGCAAAACATGATTGCCTACGCAGAATATGTTAAATCAGGTATAAGGCGGCAGTTACGACCTAGAGCCAGGGTCTGATCACCAACGTTACCAAACTCGCACCAGCACAGACCCGGTCCCCAAACAAACACCAGGACTAAAACAATTGGCCGCACCCAACCCACCAGTCCAGCAACCAGCACAACGGCCTCGGCGAGCGAGTCAAAGCCGTGATTATTCCCGCACAAATCCTGATGAGAGAGAACACCGCAACCGACACCAGCGCTTGTATGTGCTTGCGGCTTATGCTTGCTACTGTTTTTGCGTTGCATTTTGCATTGCAATACCGGTATCAGCCGACGTTTTCATTGTCTACATACTGTAGGTTAGAGTACCACTCACTCTCACATTCATAGACAATGAACATTCTCCGGCGCATCAGCACCCGCTGCTCCTCGCCATTGCTCCATCACCACTTCACGGCAGAGCACGGACACCAGCGCGCGCTTCCCACCACTACAAGCCACTGGAGTATCCTGTCACCACGTCATCATTGATCAGAAGGCACCTCAGTGCAGGAAAAATTATATGTCTGCGTCCTACAAAACCCGTTCAAAACATCAGCCTTCAACAGAAACTTCATTTCGACACTTCCGTAGGAAAAAGAATCTCGTTCCAAAACTTCATTATAAAAATGGGGAATGAAGGTTCATTCTCCCTCTTTGCAAAATATTGTCGCACAATACAACCGAATCCCAAAATTTCGTCCTAAAACAGAACCTGATTTCAGAATCTTGGCCAACAACACAACCCCACACCTAAAATTCATTATACAACAGAACCACTGTCGTATAACGAAAGTTGATTTACAAGGAGGGATAATCACATTAGACAAAACATCGTTTACCGCTGTCATAAAAGCCGTGATACTTCCTCTCCACATGGTCCGGACGTTGTCTGTGAGGCTCTATATGATTACGCCTTCACCTAAAATTACTCATGGACCAAAACGTCCGCAAGTTCTAAAATCCACCCCACAAACTACCCGCATTTCAAAGCTCGTCCACAGTCACTACCCACATTCAAGCGCGTCCCACTACCACCGAGGCCACGGATCACAACGTCCACATTATGCGCTTATTACATGAAATAAAACGGCTCACAGTTCGAAAAGCCATCGACTGACAGTGGTCACAGACCAGACCGTCCGCGGATAAAAAGTTCACAAATATATAGGCAAATTCTGAACTGAGCCTTTAAGACTGTCGTATTTAGTAACTTTTGGGGTGTTCCCGTGTCCTTTCCATCTATTTCTGTGCGCGCGTTAGTGACCTCCGTCACGTGGCGTGACGCAATTCCCGCCGGACGCCGGGTCAGATCGGTGTCAGATCATGCGAAGGGTCCGGGTTCCAAGTGAAGGATTTGGCGTTAGTAGTTTTAGGAGAAGGATTTACCACAAACCAGTGGCTCTGTACGGAATTGGGCCTGTGTGTGGGTCTGGTGATAAGTGTCACGCCAACCACAACCGTGTCAAGACTTAACGATATAGTCTGCATCTCTCTTTAGTTTCAATCATTTATTTTCACTAGGTGTCAATCAGATTTGAAGAGCGATCGCGAAACAGGACTGTGCTGGTTGTGAGTGAACTAAGACGAACAAGGAGCTGACGGAGGCCTTTTGGCTGTGCGAGGTCAGCGAGCTGGTGGGTGAGGACTCGCGCAAATCTGTCTTTACGATTCACTTGGGTAAGAGCCTGCTTGACGAATGTCAACATGTAAAGAGTGAACTCAAGCGTTTGGGAATAGAGAGTGGCTCTCAGCACATCTCACGTCTGAACGAGGCCTGATGCCGCAGGCTATAGGTTTTCCAAAACTGTAGACTGCGAAATCTAGAAGAAAAAATATATGATATAGATGCTGTCACAAAAAACAGATTTGGTCTTAACTTACAAATGTCGTCAAGCAGGAAAGGGTGACTCGCTAGCAAGCATACAATTTTTCACTGTAACCAGATGGAAAAAATTCTTTCAAAATTCAAAAGAAGTTCATTAGGTGCCTTCATTTTTAACTTAAAATCGCGCTGAAATTGAAGCCAGGGACTTTGAAGGAAATAAAGTATGCCAGATGTGATTTCTCGACACACTCTTCCAATCTGCTATTTCCGTCTTAAGTCCATTATAAATGTGGAAATCTCCCTTTAATACGACACGATTGGTGTGATGGTAGGAGGGTTAAATGCACTAACCCATCGAGTAGAGACAAACAGAAAATACAATAATATTGAGGAAGTGTGGGCTCGTCAGCCTTCAAATCTACGCTAGGCCAAAGCGGTCCATTCACCTGCTGTGGAGGGCGGAGACGCGGCTGGCCAGCTGGTTGGCGCGCTCAGTCTCGGTCTGAACTTCCATACAGGCAGCCGAGAGCAGGTCGTCTGCCGTCTGCTGGTCCGTGCTGGCGGGCACCGCCGACTGCAGAGACACCCCAGGTCAGGATAACACCGCCGACTGAGGAGACACCCCAGGTCAGGATAACACCCCACTCAGAAGGTCAGGATAACACCACACCCCAGGGCAGGGTATGACACCGCACACACCCAGGTCAGGATAACACCCCAACTCCAAGGCAGGATAACACCACACCCCAGGTCAGGATAACACCACACCCCAGGGCAGGATGACACCACACCCCAGGTCAGGGTAACACCGCCGACTGTAGAGACACCCCAGGTCGGGATAACACCACACCCCAGGTCAGGATAACACCGCCGACTGAGGAGACACCCCAGGTCAGGATAACACCGCCGACTGTAGAGACACCCCAGGTCAGGATAACACCACACCCCAGGTCAGGATAACACCGCCGACTGAGGAGACACCCCAGGTCAGGATAACACCACCCCCAGGAGGATAAGACACCCCAGGTCAGGATAACACCACCGACTGAGGAGACACCCCAGGTCAGGATAACACCACACCCCAGGTCAGGATAACACCACACCCCAGGTCAGGATAACACCACACCCCAGGTCAGGATAACACCACACCCCAGGTCAGGATAACACCGCCGACTGTAGAGACACCCCAGGGCAGGATAACACCGCCGACTGTAGAGACACCCCAGGTCAGGATAACACCACACCCCAGGTCAGGATAACACCCCACGCCCCAGGTCAGGATAACACCACACCCCAGGTCAGGATAACACCACGCCCCAGGTCAGGATAACACCACACCCCAGGTCAGGATAACACCACCGACTGAGGAGACACCCCAGGTCAGGATAACACCGCCGACTGAGGAGACACCCCAGGTCAGGATAACACCGCCGACTGAGGAGACACCCCAGGTCAGGATAACACCGCCGACTGTAGAGACACCCCAGGTCAGGATAACACCGCCGACTGAGGAGACACCCCAGGTCAGGATAACACCACACCCCAGGTCAGGATAACACCGCCGACTGCAGACACCCCAGGGCAGGATAACACCCCACTCCAAGGCAGGATAACACCACACCCCAGGGCAGGATGACACCACACCCCAGGGCAGGATAACACCACCGACTGCAGAGACACCCCAGGTCAGGGTAACACCACCGACTGCAGAGACACCCCAGGTCAGGATAACACCGCCGACTGTAGAGACACCCCAGGTCAGGATAACACCACACCCCAGGTCAGGATAATACCGCCGACTGAGGAGACACCCCAGGTCAGGATAACACCACCGACTGAGGAGACACCCCAGGTCAGGATAACACCGCCGACTGTAGAGACACCCCAGGTCAGGGTAACACCGCAGACTGCAGAGACACCTCAGGTCAGGGTAACACCGCCGACTGAGGAGACACCCCAGGTCAGGATACCGCCCTTGCATCGGGGATCAATGTGTGACCAACCAGGCGGAAGGGCCTGAAATGTAGTGCAGTATCGGTAATACGGTATAATCCGGCAATATACTGTATCCGACAGCATCGTGGTCCGTCCGTTGAAATGGCATCAAGCTTCCCTAACGACAATAACTAAACGGGAATCACAGAACTTGAAATTTAGAGCTCAACGAACACAAACTATCGGATCAGCAGCCCTGCGATTATCATCCGAAGAACAAACATCTACAGAGTAAACTCCGGCAAGACCACACGACTGGCCATGCAACAAACACAATATCGATGTCGCTGCCATATAAAGCGCTGCAGCCTCTGTTTAAGTGGCCGCCGACACCGCCAACACCACAGACACCTCAGCGGACCCGACCAGTGACCGCCGCTGCTGACCTCGGCCGGCGGAGACGCCTCCTGCTCGGTGGAGAGGCCGCGCAGCTGGGCCAGCCTCTGGCTGAGGCCGGCCTCAGGACGGTGGCGAGCTGCGATGCCGATCTCGTCGCGCGCCTGCGCCAGCAGCGCCGCCTCCTGCTCCGCCGCCGACCGGGTCTCCGGCGGCTGGGGCAATTCCAACACCACATTACTTCACTTTTGATGCTCACCTATAAAACTTATTTTTATAATTATATATTACGCATGCGCAGAAAAATGCAGAATAATACAATAAGCTAAAATTGATAGCTCATATTTTACTCATACTTGCAAAATATCACTCAAATTGGCTCATTGGTTACCGAGATGGCCTCTGTTACGATGGGCTCTAGTACGAATGCGCTGTGTTCGGATAACCATGGTGCCAAAATGGACCTCGGCGTGTTGTTTAACTCCCTTTGGATGTCATCCCATAAAAGATCTACCCCGCAGGGGACCAATTTTCATCTGCCGGACTTGTTGGCACCTGCTGACTGGTCCGGCACATGGATAATTGGGTACGGGATGTGACGACACCCGCGACCCCAGTTGGCAGGATGGGTTTCGCCCCTCGCCTTCGGGCGAGAGGCTAAATCGAAACTGCCATCCTCATCCTTTCTTGGCCCTCCTAAATTCAAACCCCACCAACTCCTTGTTCCTTTTCCTCTTCTTTCCTTATTTCCTTGTCTCTCCATGCCTTTCCACCCGTATCCTTTCTGTCCACTCCTAAATACCCCTCCTATCCACTGTCTGCGATGTCTGGCCCGGCGTGTCTCCGTGGGTGGCGGGGATGTGTGCACTCTTGCTCGTCTTTAGTGTGGACACCTCGGTCGCGTGCGGCGCGTGTCTGGGCTGGACAGCGCAGACCGACCCTCTTCCTTTTCCAACTCATAACTTCCCAGTTACCCACATTATCCCAGTATCATGGGCGTCCTTGCACGTGCCTATGATTCCTGGATGGTCTGGTGTATGTGGGCCTTCGGCTCGTGTGGCTGGCGATTGGATTCCTCTAATCGCCGGCCCTGCGGGCCGGGGGCTCGCTTCTCTCGGACCAGCCGGGAATCAGTTGTGACGAGCAGGTGGTAGTCGCCTGCTCCGATGAGGCCGTGCGAGGGCGCCTGTCTTTTTAAGGTGAGCTGCGCACCGACCCGTACCCCGGGATGAAGGAGTCCTGGTGGCTGAGCTGAGGGAGGCGCTGTGTTCGTTCGTCGTCCTCTAGCAACACTCTACTTTGGTCTGGATTTCCGCAAGGGCGGGGAACTCTTGAAGGCATCGACAAGAGTAGCAGCATTGTAAAAGTCTGTCGGCCTTTGGTGGGGCTCGGCTATCCCTCCCTCCCTTGGTGAGGTCCCGGCTTCACTCGGGGAGGGGGGTGTCCGTGCCCCGCCCGGGGTTGTCTAGGCTAGGTGCAAGGGGGACCGTCGTCGGGGCAGGGGGTTTGGTGAGTCTCTCTCCCCCTCTGTAACGGCGGCGTCTCCCCCGTATAGCCAGCCCGTGCGTCGTCTCGCCTCGTAGCACCCTCGTCGGAAGGGGGGCGCACGTGGCTGGCCGAATTGAAATAACCTTCTATGGATACTTCACACATCAACCCACCCTCCTACCCTCAGCAAGAGGTCGGCCCTCTCACCTCTGCTCAGGACCAGCCGAGCGCTGGTCACTCGCGCCTACCAGGCGAGTCCCAATCCAATACACCAGGGACCGAATCTCAAGGCATCTCCGCTCGCCCCACAGCACCTCCTATGCCCTCTAAACCCCGTGTCCTTATGGTGCGGGGAATAGATACCTCCCTTCGGACCCTGTCTCCATTCCAGAGAAGGCAGGCCTTTGACCGCCTTGGCAGTGTGCTGAGATGTGACTGCCTCAGAGATGGTGTCTTGGAAGTCGAGTTTCGACACTCCGGGGAAGCGGAACGCGCAATGAAGGTAGATGAAATCACTTTTTTGAAGAGAGAGAATGGTGTGCTGTCAAAGAAGGTTGTCAAAGTTTCAATAGAACCGCATAGATCTAAGAACTTCGTAAAAGGTGTAATACGGTGCCCGGAGCAGCGAGGTATCACTGAGGAAGAGATTGTCGATGGCTTATCGGAATCAGGCGTAGTCGAGGCCAAGAGACTGAACATGAAGAAAGGTCCTGATGTGCTTGAAACGGATTCAGTTGTTCTGACTTTTGATAGAGATGAGTTGCCGGATGCAGTGTACGTTGGCTACGAAAGGGTCCGTACCAGGCCCTATGTGCCATTTCCAATGAGATGCTTTAGGTGCCAGCGCTATGGCCACACAACTGCCTCATGCAAGGGTCAAACGACATGCGCTCGTTGCGGCTCGAAGGAGCATGCAGCCGACGACTGTCAGTCAGAGGTACTGTTCTGTGTGAACTGCGAACACGATCAAACACCTCATGCAACATATGACAGGAAATGTCCCACACTAGAGCGAGAAAAAGAAATTATGAAACTCAAGGTATCGGGTAAGATGAGCTTCCGCGAAGCAAGGGATGCTTACGAGGCGTCTCACCCCAAGAAAAGTTACGCCACGGTGACAGCCTCGGGTGCTACCCGAGGTAGCCTCAGGACACCGGAGGAGGTCATCCGGTCCCTCACCATGGCGGACTTCGTCCGCCTGGCCGGAAGGATGGGACTGGTCATTTCTGGCCGGTCCGCGGCCCCGGAATCCGATTCGTTGGTGGCACCTCCTCCGGTGCCTTCTCGCGGGGAGCGGGGGCGGCGTGCCGCTCCTGGCCCTGCAGCTCCGTCCCCGGTACCTCCTGGGGGCGGGGAGCGTGGGCGGGGATCTGCCTTGACTCCTAACTCGGGGGCGGCATGTCCTGCGTCCTCGGCTGGCGGAGTGGGGCCGAGCCCTGCTCCCGCCCGGCCGCCCCCTGCTGTGACTGGGGGTGTGGGTCCGGATCGGGTCCCCGATTTGGACTTTGTTCCCCCGGATGAGCCTGGGGGTGGACTCTGGTTGGGCGCGGCGGTAGACGCTCTCCTGCTGCCCGACGTCGCCCTCACCCTCCGGTGGAGGCACCCAACAAAGGCCCGCCTTCGGCGGGGCGAGGGGCTAAGGCCCCCCGTACAGACAGCTGGTACGCAGATCCAGAACCTGCGTGCCGCTTTTGAAACTCCTGCACCGTCGCGTGGGGGAACGAAGCGACCTGCCTCGTCCCCCCCAAGACAAGGGAACAGCGGCCTCCCGTGCCCGATCTAGCTCAACGGATCGCGAGCCAAGTTTTGGGCCTCGAGAAGGCGGGCCAAACAAGCCCCCAACAGGTGGCTCTAGGCCCTGGAAGTAGTCTGCCCGTTTGTGTATCTTAAACACTTTTTATAGCCTGCTCTTTTTAACATAGCCTCACACATTCTACAATGGAACTGCCGAGGCCTGCGTGCCAATTTCATTGACTTGCAGAGCATACTATCTGAGCACATGCCTTCCGTCCTGTGCCTTCAAGAGACAAAACTCGCGCCAGGGACTAGGCTTAATATCCAGACTTATCAAAGCTTTCGAAAGGACATCTTCAGTAGTACCATTGCGCATGGAGGGGTGATGGTGGCAGTACACCAGTCACTCCCGTGTTACCAAATCCGTTTAACCACAGTTCTACAAGCAGTGGCCACTAGGGTCGACTTCGGATTTATTAAGATGTCTGTGTGCTCAATCTATATACCACCCGGTGGTAACGTCGATGTATCTTCATTAAACAACTTAATCGACCAGCTTCCCACACCATTTATGGTGCTTGGAGATTTCAACGCACATAATCCCGCGTGGGGTGAACCGGCGAGTCACATGGGTGCCCGTGGCCGCACAATCGAACGTTTCATTCACAATAATACCCTATGCCTTCTTAACACAGGTCGTCCCACACACATCACCCTACCCTCTGGCGTGGTGTCTGCTATTGATCTTTCCATTTGCTCATCTTCCCTTTTCTCTCGGTTTCAGTGGAATACACTGGGTGACACATATGGCAGCGACCACTTCCCAATTCTGATTGGAACAGTCCCTCTGGTCGCGCCGGAAACATTAGCCCCCAGATGGAACCACCGCCGTGCGGACTGGGCGGGATTCGAGGCCGCGTGCGGCTCGGTCAACCCTGGCTCGCTGGAGGCCTCGGCAACTCAGGCTATACGCAATTTTAACGAAATGATTCTCTCCGCTGCGAGAAGTTTTATCCCCATGACTTCAGGACAACCAAAGCGCACGCCCCTGCCGTGGTGGAGTGCCAGTTGCAGGGCTGCGATTCTAAAAAAGAAAGCGGGCTCTTAGAGCTTTTAGCAAGCATTCTACAAGACATAACTTGATTTCTTTTAAGCGTGCAAGAGCAGCTGCACGCCGCGTAGTTCTAAATGAGAAAAGGAGATGGTGGATGTCTTACGTGAGTACAGTTAACCGTTATACACCCACAACACAAGTATGGTCACGCATTCAGAGCATACAAGGAAAACGCAAAAATACCTCACCTGTTCTCGAAATCAATGGACACAAAGTAACCGATCCCAGGGAGGTAACTGAACACTTTGCCGCTGCATTCCACGATCGATGTGGAAATACAAATATAGATGTCGACAGCACACGCTTCCGCACCGTGGAAGAGCGAAAGGGCATCGACTTTGGAAGCGATAACTCGGCCTCATATAACGCAGCATTTTCATGGCGAGAGTTGAAGGTGGCAATAAAGAGCACAAAACAAGTTTCTCCGGGTTTCGACCGCATTACAAATGAAATGTTGACTCATCTGCCTGATATTTCACTTATATCTCTCCTTAGTATATTTAATCTCATTTGGCTTAAGAACGACTTCCCGGAACAGTGGTGTGACGCCATTATTATTCCGATTTTGAAGCCGGGAAAGTCCGGGTCTTCTCCCGATGACTATCGCCCGATTTCCCTCACGTCTTGTGTTTGTAAGCTGATGGAAAAAATGATTAATGTTCGGCTAATGTGGTACCTCGAAAGTAATGAGCTTCTATGTAATCAGCAATGTGGATTTCGACAAGGGCGAAGTACCCTAGATCACCTTGTTCTGTTGGATGCGGCGATTCGAGAAGGGCAGGCATCTCGTCAACACACTGTTGCAATCTTTTTCGACGTGGAACGCGCATACGATACAACTTGGAGATACAAAATACTAAGTAAACTGCACGCCATGGGCATTAGAGGTCACTTAGGCTGGTTTTTGCTGAACTTTCTTAAAGAACGGTACTTCAGGTTCCGTGTAAATTCTTCTTTATCCGATAAATACACACAGAGCAATGGAATCCCGCAGGGCAGCGTTTTATCAGTAGCCCTGTTTGCTATTATGATAAATGACATTGTAGACGTTCTTCCTACAACTATAAAATGTGCCTTATTTGTAGATGATTTCACTATTTGGACAACAACCTCTACTACGAGTGCCGCTGCTAGGCAACTACAGCTTGCGCTCGACCGCCTAGAGCGCTGGAGTGTCGAGAACGGGCTAAGGTTCTCGTTGCTCAAAACTAAATGTATGCACTTCTGTAACCGCAGGCGTCCATGTGAAGATCCAGTTCTTATTCTCTATGGCCAGCGTGTGGAAGTAGTAGATAGCGTTAGGTTCCTTGGGGTCATTCTTGACCGCCGTATGAGCTATGTCCGTCACTTTCAGGACCTAAGAGAGAGGTGTTTCAAGTCACTGAATATTCTTAAAATCTTGACGAGACTGAAGTTCGGAGCCGACCGTGCAACTCTTCTGATGCTATACAGGTCTCTCATCAGGTCAAAGATCGAGTACGGCTGCGTTGCATATGACTCGGCGTCTGAAACAGCGAAGCGTATGCTGGACACTGTTCATCACCACGCAATCAGAATTATTATCGGAGCCTTTAGGACCTCACCAGTTAGCAGTATGCTCGTAGACATAAACGAAATGCCTCTAGATCTTCGTCGGAAGATATTGTCCATGCGATATGCCGTGAAACTTAAACAACATACAACACATCCTACATATCAGACATTCTTCGGGGACACCCACCTCCGTCTAGTTAAAACTGGGTCGCGTGCTGCGGCTCGCCACCCGGGAGTCAGAGTTCGCGCCCTATTAGCGGAGGCTTGTATTAGCACAGACCTTGTTGAACCATACGACCTGCCTGCTATCAATCCATGGCTGATCTCGAAAGCTAACACAAACACAGACTTGCTCGAGCGTTGTAGGGACTCGTCTCCTGAAACAATGCGCCAGCTTTTCATGGAACTCTGTTCGGAAATGTTTGAAAGCCATATTCACTTCTACACGGACGGTTCAAAATGTGACAGTGGTACGGGATGTGCGTTTGTCTGTGGCCGCAAAAATGTTTTAGCCTACCCCAGGAAGCATCTGTCTTTACCTCGGAACTGTATGCCATCTTTCGTTGCCTGGATGAGATATCCAAACGAAGGGCGAGAAAGTTCGTGGTCTTCACGGACTCACTGTCCTCTCTACAGGCATTGGAGTCCTTTTACTTCCACAGTACATCATCTTCTTATCTCCTGACCCTCATAAGACAGAAATTGCACAACCTAGGGCAGAAAGGAAAAACTGTGGAGATTGCTTGGGTGCCAAGCCATTGCGGTATAGGCGGGAACGAACGGGCGGACAGGCTTGCAAAGTCCGCAGGTGAACGCGCTTCTCTCCCCGGCCTCCGTGTTCCGTTCTTTGACCTATATGGTCTTACCAAAGACTATGCTATTCGTGCCTGGCAGAGCAGGTGGGATGGTGATCCCAAAGGAGTCAAGCTTAGAGGCCTTAAACCAAAGCTAGGGGTGTGGAAATCCAGCAGTGCGGGCTGCAGAAGAGAGGAGGTTATCCTCTCCCGCCTGCGGATCGGCCACACTCACGCCACACACTCCTTCCGCTTGGGTGGCGGCGATCAGCCAAGGTGTTCACGATGCGGAGAGCCGCTTAGTGTTAAGCATGTTCTTGCAGACTGCCAGGATTTTGAGGTGGAAAGACTGCGGCATCTTGGAGGATCACCATCACTGCATTCTCTTTTGGGACAAAATCGAACCGTGGAGCTCTCCGACATAATATCGTTTCTACGAAGTGTTGACTTCAACGTAATTTACTCGCCGACATAGACATATAACGTGAACCAGTATCTTTTGACCCTTGATTCACACATGTCACTCTACAAGTACAGCACCTTTCAAGACACAGTGACCTATCTTACTACCTGACTCGAAAAGTCTCGTTATATATCTACATGTCTTTCCTCTGTGCGCAATATGCTAAGTTATGGGCGCAATATGACCAAAGCAGTCGACGCGCCCTTAAACCCCAACTATGATGATGACATAAAAGATCTAGACGTAAAAGACTGTTTTCTAGTATTTCTTTCTGCGCATGCGCAGAAAAGGGGGTTTTACTGCAAACCATGTGTGCTTTATGGACTTCCTGTGTGCTTCCTACGCTTTCTTAAAAATGTTCTACAAAATCGATCAATCGCTTTGCGAGATAGGTCGAATTTTAGTGCGCATGTACAATTTTTCGGTTAATTAAATCACGCAGTCTGAAAGAGCGCATCGAGTTATCTCTAGACCCAAGTTTTTTTTACATTTTCAACGTCTTTACTATGCTTACACAATTGATCCTGAGCGACATCACACACGAACTCAAAACTGACACGGCTGGATAGGAAAGTTAATTACAGTCATTTCACTTGCCGATACTACCCACTTATCTTAACACGCACATTGAGGGGGGTCTGAGCCACCTTCTCTTTGACGGGGGTACCCACCCCCTAAGATCACGAGAACTACGCTAGGTAGCAAAAAACGGTAAACGGGGTTGGGTAACCCATCCACTTCTGCATCGAAAATATTTGAACCATTTTTTGTCAGGTCACATTTAAGGTCACTAGAGGTCAAAACATGCCGTCATAGGGATAACATGTAAATTAAGGTTTTCGGTCATTAAATCTGAGCAAGAAAAGATAGAGCAAAACAATTAGAACTATATGAATCCTCGCAGCAAGCCGAATCGAATTATATATATGACCTTGCTAGGTCAAATAAAGGATTTTACCTGACCTGAGGTCAGGTCAAGATCAAATTAGATACAATCTATATCAATATACCGCAAGGACAAGGTGAATACAATGCAGTTAAAATAAACGCTCTATCACCATCCGTTACTAAGTTATTCAGTTAAAACTATTTTTCTCATGTATTTCCAATGGAGAGGTCATGGCTCGTACCTGACCTTAGGTCATCGATTTTAGAAATACCGTAACATATTTTAGAGAACTCGGTGGGCCCATTGTGTGATATTAATTTCAATCGGATGAGTTCACCCTGTTCCAACTTATGCTATCTTAAACATTTTTTGAGGTCAGGTCACTTGACCTGCACTGGTGACCTGACCTGAGATGACCTAACCTTAAAATTTTCATAAAAGTTGTAAAAATGACGAGAGAAAAGGTATGCCAAGTACGGCGGCGCTACGCGCCGCCGTTTTTATGCTGTCTCCGAAAAACTCGAGGGGGGGCGGGTACCCCCTGGAATTACTCGTACTGCGTCACCAGTACGAGTAATTCCAGGTCGTCGAGAATACATTTTATGCCGTGCCTTTTTGTATGCACCCAACACCCGGCGCCCGGTCACAGCATCGTGTGTTGGGTACTACGACTACTACAGCGCAGCGGTTTGCACACGATACTACACGGATAGGGTCATGTATGTTCACCGCTTCACATTTGCCATCCCAAGACTTCTTTGTTCTTCTACTTATGAACTGTATCTATCAACATTTGTCGGATTTATTGCTGGCTAGGTAAACATTTTGGCTTTCCGTGGACATAGGAAAAAAGGATGCAAGGGACATTTGGAAACATTCAAGTAAGTTATCTGAAAACACAAAATACCGCAGTATTTTATTCCACACGACAGTCGGACACCAACTGCCGAGAAATCGGGGCTGGGAGTGCTGACCGGCAGGTTGGAGGCTGCGGACGGTGCCGGCGGTGCCGTCTCGCTCCTCAGGGCGGCCAGCCGCGCGGCCATCTCCTGCTCTGTCGGCGCACTGGCACACGGCACTGGTCAGCTGGCTGGACTGAGCAAACACTGGCAGCCTGCCGGCCGCGTCATCACTTCCCTCTTCCATTCGATAACTGTTCTGTGTCCATCACCAGCGTCACACACCCGCTACATGGCATTTTAGCTGCCGCATCGGCTCACTCTCGTGAAAATACTCACGACGCGTGATGGCTGCAGAAGACCTTGGAAACCCAATCACAGAATATTTGATCTGGGAGTCCAGAAGAAGAAGCAAGAAGTTCTAGATTTTCTCTGCAGTTTATTCGACACCTATATAATCCCGTAAGAAGCCTCCCTCTATTAGAATTCCCTCGCCGTCTAACTTCATTAGTTACCACTGCATTTGTTCTACCCCCCCCTCAGCTACCCAGTCCTCCCAGCCCCGTGCGGCTGCTCACTGTTTGACCCTGCGGTCGGACCCCCACCCCATTCAGCTACCCAGCCCACCCAGCCCTCCCAGCCCAGTGCGGCTGCTCACTGTTTGACCCTGCGGTCGGACCCCCCCTCAGCTACCCAGCCCTCTCAGCCCAGTGCGGCTGCTCACTGTTCGACCCTGCGGTCGGAGCCCCCTCAGCTACCCAGCCCTCCCAGCCCAGTGCGGCTGCTCACTGTTTGACCCTGCGGTCGGCCTTCAGCGCCTCCAGCCTGTCCACCAGCTCGCAGTCGGCCTGACTCAGGCCGCGCTTCAGAGTCACGGCACGCGTCGACTGTCGGTACACCGTGACCGGCGGCCGGCACATGTCCTCCAGCCCCTCCAGCCGGCTGCGGCGACAGGCGGACACGTGGTCTGACACGGGCAGCAGCGGCGGCGTGGCACAGGGCAGACACGGAGCAGTCTGACACGGGCATCAGCGGCGGCGTGGCACAGGGCAGACACACCGAGCAGTCTGACACGGACATCAGCGGCGGCGTGGCACAGGGCAGAGACACGGAGCAGTCTGACACGGGCAGCAGCGGCGGCGTGGCACAGGGCAGAGACACCGAGCAGTCTGACACGGGCATCAGCGGCGGCGTGGCACAGGGCAGACACACCGAGCAGTCTGACACGGACATCAGCGGCGGCGTGGCACAGGGCAGACACGGAGCAGTCTGACACGGGCAACAGCGGCGTGGCACAGGGCAGAGACACGGAGCAGTCTGACACGGGCAACAGCGGCGTGGCACAGGGCAGACACGGAGCAGTCTGACACGGACATCAGCGGCGGCGTGGCACAGGGCAGAGACACGGAGCAGTCTGACACGGGCAACAGCGGCGTGGCACAGGGCAGACACGGAGCAGTCTGACACGGACATCAGCGGCGGCGTGGCACAGGGCAGAGACACGGAGCAGTCTGACACGGGCAACAGCGGCGTGGCACAGGGCAGACACGGAGCAGTCTGACACGGACATCAGCGGCGGCGTGGCACAGGGCAGAGACACGGAGCAGTCTGACACGGGCAACAGCGGCGGCGTGGCACAGGGCAGAGACACCGAGCAGTCTGACACGGACATCAGCGGCGGCGTGGCACAGGGCAGACACGGAGCAGTCTGACACGGGCAACAGCGGCGGCGTGGCACAGGGCAGACACGGAGCAGTCTGACACGGACATCAGCGGCGGCGTGGCACAGGGCAGAGACACCGAGCAGTCTGACACGGGCAACAGCGGCGGCGTGGCACAGGGCAGACACGGAGCAGTCTGACACGGACATCAGCGGCGGCGTGGCACAGGGCAGAGACACGGAGCAGCGGTCTCAACAGGTGGTCTGACTGATACATCTGGTCAGTGTTCAGAGATGGGGTAGGCGCTGCTTTGGGGCGGGAAATGTCGTAGTTAGGAATCCTACAGATCTACCTCACCTGAGACCGAATGGCGCTTATATCAAGAAAAGAAATGGATTACACTTGTAATTTGTTGATTTACCATTAAAACATCCAACACTCTCAATAGATTAAGCGGAAAGCTATCACTACAGAAACTAAAACAATGCAGATTAAAAACCGGATACAAGTTCACTGCATCGCCAAAACAAACAGACAAAAAACCTCAGCAATATTTCCGGTTGCGAGCACAACAATGACCACCATGTGTAGCGATGAATGACCAAATGTGTAGCAGCTGAAGGACCAACCGTGAGAGCGCCTCGGGCGGCAGCAGTTGCGGGGCCTCCTCCTCCAGGGTGGTGGCGGCATTGTAGCAGCGTCTGCAGACCGGGGTCAGCTTGCCGCCCAGCGCCGGCACAGGCAGCTTCTCTGGCAGGCAGCGGGAGCACACCGACCGGCCGCACGCCGGACACCCGCGCTGTCACCACCCCCGCACCGGTGACTGGCCAAACACCACACGACACAGGCACCGGCAGCCCCTCCGGCAGGCAGCGCGAGCACACCCAACACCCGCGCAGCCCGCACCCGCGTGCCACTAATTAACTCAAAGTTTCGCTTTGGCAGATTCGTCAGGAGTTCAACAAATATAAACTGCAATCAAAAAAGTTAAAAGGTTTTGCAGTGCTGAATTGAGAAGCATGGTCACAAGTTGATGAGATGTATAATGGCCTGCCTCCTCGAATCCTGGATACAAAATGGAGTAAATACATGCTGTAAAAAACGAAAGGCTGGTTAAATTAGTGGTTAAAATAAAACAAAAAGTAATTTCAACGTAATTTTCCCTTCACAGATGCCTTGCTCAACGCGCTTTTCAGCCTTGCTAAAGTCAGGTCAATAATCAATTCACCAAAAGCCACAACATTCTATTTTTTGGGTGGTCTATAGCTTTTGAGGGAAACAATTTACAGCAATACGTTTAATATAATAGTGACCAGCATGATTTAATGTTTCAAATGATATGCAAATGTCCTTGACCTCAGCTTAAGGTCATAATCTGGTCTAACAAGGCCATGTTGCACATATAAGTTGATTGATTGGCTCGAGCCGGAAGCAGTGACTTTCCTCTATGTCTAATAGTTCCTGAGCTATGGCATTCTTTAAGCGGCTTAATCTTGACTCATTTTAGTCTCTGTAAAGCCACGGCTCAACTGAAATGGTTCACATTTTGTGTGGAGTAGAGGACGGAAAGAATGGCGTTGTTAGCGCCGTTCCAATCTCTCCTTTTCACCTGGGGTCAGGAATGACCTCCAGGTGGTCATGGACGCAGAAATAGTCCTGGCTAAGGAAGTTTCGAAAAAAACTAATGTATTCTGAATTTACTGGCTGCTTTGCAAAAAAGGCTTTACCACAGAGCGCATCACATAACTTTGACTTGCTTCAACACAGGTATACTGAAATATAAGGCTACACAGAATAAGCCATTGCTAAAAATAAAATGGGCTGCCCATTATTCCTGTGTACCTGAAACAGGGGGCTTACAAATATCACAGGTACTTACTTCTTTTAGAAAGAATCCATACTTGCTGCAACAGTTTGAACAAGACATGACTTGTTCTCTTGCTGATGAAGAACTTGAATTGGTTCCTTACACTGGCCTTGTTACTAAACTCACTAGGTTTAATTGCACTTAAGAGAAATACAACACCTTCCTGGAATTCGGACAGAGCTATTAGTTGCACAGATCATACAAAAAATTCTTAAAGCCTTACTGTTAAGAGTGCACCAGGAATTTTTATCCCACAATTTGGTTTGTACACGAATCAACTGAGATCAAAACTTTTTTCATAATGAGCCCCGATTACTTCAATGGCACGCACCAACGGTCAAGGTCGCGGAGCTCGACAGCACACGTCCGGCACCGAGGGATGGTAGAAAAGGAATGATGCAATGCAGTTCTTTGGTTTCATCTTTGTTTTTCCCAGGACCCACCTTTGATAATGTAAGAACGTGGCATGTGCATTAAGCTGTATCATCCATCGCAGAACATGGTGCCCCTATGATTTTATCATGCCCCTCACGTCTAGGAACTATGTTGCACCATTCATTTTTTCTTAAGTTTAAACTCCAGCCTGCTCGTAGCCGAAGAAAATAGGGGTATCTCTCAGCATTAGCACACTAGCGCCGCCCCGTGGCTGTATTGCAAACTAAGGGCTCCACCGTAATCGTCTGGCTTTAGATTAATTACTGATGGATACAAATAGCAATTAGTGAGTCTAACAGCATCCACTAGTTCTAGAAAGCTGCTGAAAATCATGCTGCACCTTCCATTTAGCTATGGTCTTTATATTATGATCCACCTCCTTTGGCTGATCTAGCTCCAGAACGGAAGCATGACTTCCCCGTTAGGTACCAGTGCGGCGGCCAATGCTGCTTTCCCGAATAATAAACATGCAGGATTAAATCCTAAGACATCCCAATTTCATTCAATTCCACTCTAAAAGAAAAAAACGATGAGCTATTCGGAAGATCCGAAGGCTGATCTTCAAATATCGAAATGCTTAAATAGCAGTATATTCATCGTGATGACCATCGAGCTTCAGTCGCTGATACAACACTGGCACGGTTGACGGGTACTACAATACGCCGGAGAAGAAATGTCTGCTTCCCTTTCGTTCTTATAGACTGCCAAATTTGATCGCTGTATATGAGCTTTGCCACTGGGCATGCATTCAGAAATGTTTGGATTTAATATTGGCCTTGTAAGCATTGATTGGGAATAGATATAACGCATCATGACTTACATTCACATAGCAATGAATCCACGCTTGGTGTCATGTGAAGGCTCCGGCAGACTAAGCTATTGAATAAGACCCTTTCTATACCTGTTAATCGACTAAAGCGTGCCTTGCTATCGACTAAATGCAATTCATATCACTCACATTAACTCATTGAGTGCTATAAACAGTTTTGAGCCACGAACACAGTTCCAAAGAAATGTCGCAATGGATCGGACAGGAACACAAAACGGCTGGCGGCTTCATCGCCCTGGGAAAGTGCAGATGCCTGAGCCGCTGCAGCTGCATTGGAGATAACCGCGTGCCGGTAGCCGAGGACAGATTCCTCAAGGACCAGAGAGGATCTCGATGGATGTTTTTGGGCGGTGTTGAGTAAAACGAAACGTTGAGACCTGTAGCAGCAGCGTGCCGGAGGACGATACTGAACGAGAATGAGCGGCAGGCGGAGCAGGCATTCGCCAGGCTTGATAATACTGACCCGCCCATCAGCGAGGCTGGACTATCTCGTTAGGGCAGCGTGTTCAGAAGCGTCGTTTTCAATCTCCGGATCCTCAGACAGCTGCATACGGTGCGGTGAATGAGAACTCGGATAGTCAGGGCATTTCAGTCGACAGTGAGCACGCTCCTGACGTCGACTGGGACATCGATAACACGTATCGTGTCCTCATTGCCAGAGAAACTAACCACAACCTAAGAGCTCTGCTAGCTGCTGCTCTACCGGCTCGCCAGAGACGTCCAACTTTGGCAGCATGAACAATTTTGTAGAACCTGCTATGGCAAATTAACGATGAAAACCGCAGCACAATGCCTACCGGTGCCTCCCCGAGACGGTTTTGCTAGCGATGGCCTCGGATTGGAAGCCCCAGCTGTGCGATCGGGTCTCGCTGGCTATCCAGAGGCGCCGGTAGCAACCCCAGCTGAAAGTTTGGCTGGTAAGTGCTCCCGGGTGTTAAAATCAACGTAACTGACTTCACTGAGCTCTTCAGCTGGGATAGAACGCCCATCACCAATCCTCCGCTCGCCATGAGCCTCAGTGAAGAAGCCATCGAGAGGATTCTGAGCGTCCCGCTGAAAGTTGGAAACTTTCATAGACAATAGAGAGGATGGATGCCTCAGAAATACTCAGTGAGAGTCAGCGTCGCGGGTATGGCTGCAGCCGCCTCAGACATCGCCAGCAGCTGTCAGCCATGGTGTCGTGGGTTCCAGCCCACCAAGAGGCAGGATTTGGTTCCCTGTCCTAGCTAAAGCCTAGCTCATTGCCCTTTCCCCTCCGATGTCATATGACCTCAGCTGTTGGTGCGTACTTAAACCGCAAAAATTTCACTAGGACGCGTATTTTGGCGCCTTTGTTTCAAGGGCCATTCTCCTCAAAAGACGACCTGAGTACGTGCCTAGCTTTGCTGTCAGAAGCTTTGAAATAACCTAAGAGCTGCTAATATTCCCTAGAAACCCTTCTAGAGGTCTTAAGCGTATCATAAGCTTGCCAAAGCGTAATAAAGTGCTTAGTTCAGGGTATTTCCGCTTGGCGGCGCTAGTGTTTCAATGTTAAAGGTATGGGGAAATCCACTTTGGCTCGGAGCAGGCTGGGAATTTCAGGTACGAAAAATATAACAATGTATAATTGTTTCTGTATCTATAGGGCATGATAAAATCATAGGGGCAATGTGTTCTGAGACAAAAACACTTCCAATGACACAGCCTAATGTGCATACTATCTTACAGCACAGGGATAACCCCTATAATGGTAATGGCCCTAGTGGCTGGCAGCCACGGTTTCTCCTCGGGGCATCGTTACCGTAGATTCGATGGGGTTGCTAAAACTGTCAGATAAGCGAAAACGTTCCCCGCAAACAGTCAGTTTAACAGCGAGCAAAATACCAAACAGTGGCATCAAAGCGAGCACAAACCAAATACCAAACAGTGAGTTCAGCAGTGAGTTCAAAGCAAACATTCAACAGTGAGTACAAACCAAATATTCAAGTAATCAACAGTGAGTACAAACCAAATACCAAAAAGTGAGCTCTGGTGGGTTTTCTGCGGCTTCCACCACAACACAAGACAGGCAATACGTAAAAATCGAATACACAGTGACACAAATAGGTTTGCGGCATTATTATTAGCACACCAGTATTAACCCTTGGCCCGGTAGTGGGTACGAGCCATCTTTGCCCTGGTGGAGGGTGGAAAAACTCCCACAATCTAAAAAACAAAGAGAGCTAGAAAAAAGTGCAAAATGAAAACCGAAAGCTCTTCAAAAACGATAACGAAAATACTGCAGCCATTTTTCTCGTCAGGCCAATATCAAGGTCACCAGAGGTCAAAATAGGTCAAAATCGCTAATATGAGGTGTACCAAGAAAACCTGACATATCTCAGAAACAAAGATAGCTAAAAACATTTTTTTGAACACCATTCGAAAGCTCTTGAGTTGCTTTCTCATTACAGTGCCAATAATTTTCGGGTCAGGTCAAAGCCTAGGGAGCTGCAGGTCACTGAACATTGGGAATGTTCTTGGGAATGTCCATAGCCACCCATGCATAAGGGCGTTTCCTTTTGCGCTAATAACTTCCAAACCAGGCAAGATACAGCCATAGTTGATGCACCATTGAAATTCTCTTGTCAATACGAATTGAATGATATATAACATTGCTACGCCAGGTCCAATTTGAAATTTGACCTGACCCAGGCCAACGGTGTGACCCAACTGATTTACGGACCAAAGTTCTTATGGTTAAAGTACGTATAGATAAACTTCGTACGCAAAAGTTCGTAAGCAAATGTACGTAGGGTATAAAATGACAAAATTACGTACGCAAATGTTCGTAAGCAAATGTACGTAGGGTATAAAACTCGTATGCCAAAAGTATACACGCAAAAGTACGTACGCAAAAGTTCGTAAGCAGATGTACATAGGGTATTAAACTCGTATGCCAAAAGTACGTACGCAAAAATACGTACGCAAAAGTTCGTAAGCGAATGTACGTAGGGTATAAAACTCGTATGCCAAAAGTACATAAGCTAAACCACGTACGCAAAAATACGTAAGCAAATGTACGTAGGGTATAAAACTCGTATGCCAAAAGTACGTAAGCAAAAGTACGTAAGCAAATGTATGTACGTAGGGTACAAAGCTTGTATTTCAAAAGTACGTATCTCAATTTTGAAGAAGTTGTCACTTTTGCTCAACCACATTGGCGGACGCAGGGAGGGGGGCATTCCGGCCGATGGCTCCCCAAAGCGCTGGAGGGGGCAAACGCTTTCGCCCCCCCAAAGGCTGGATAAACTTTTGAAAAAAGGCGTTTACACTAGGTCTGTCGAACAAAAAATCTTCGCTCCCCCAGGAGAGCGATCATTTACTTGGAGAGGTAGCTTCTACTAGGTCTGTCGAGCACCCAAATCGCACGTCCCACCCCTCCCGTCCCCAGGAGGAGAGGCAGACATGGGTTTCTCCCCCAAAAAAAAACTCGGGTCTGCGTCCGCCCCTGCTCAACCATGCTGGCTCCCAGTTCCCACGATTCGTCTCCAAGAGCGCTTCCGGACCGGAAATCGCTGCACGCGCAACTAATCTAACTAAATCGGCGCGTAAGCAGCGGCGGATCCAAAGGGCTAAGGGGCTCAAACTCCCCCCCGATAGGCCCTGGGCCACATAATAAATGCATAGGCTGGGATATGTTCAAGGCAGGTAATTGTGTGGGGGGGGCTCAAGCTCTCTAGGCCCCCTGACATGTGTTCATAGACAGGGGCGTCGCCACAGATTTCCGGGTGGGAGGGCCAGCGCTAGGGGGGGGGCTGGGGCTCGTGATGAAGCCATATGTTCACTCAAATGTGGCATTTTCAATAGTATTTCCATCCAAAAGCGGGGGCTGGCCCCGCCCCGCCACATTCCGAGAGCGGGAGGGCCCGGTCCCCCAGGACCCCTGTGGCGACGCCCCTGGTCAGTGGTCATAGATATCCGCCACTGCGCGCAAGCTATTTGAAAGTCTGGCGAGATGCAGGCAGGTGATTGATTACCTCTGTACTTGATGCCGTGTAATTTTCCATACGATTTTTTCATGAAGAATATTTTACCTGTAGGATGTTTACTCATACGAATTTGTGTCATTAGGAGACATTTTATCCCTACGAACATTTTGCTTCTACGTACTTCATCCCGTACGAACTTTTTACATTACGAACATGTTACCCCCTACGTACTTTAACCCGTACGAACTTTTTCCATACGAACTTTTTCCATTACGAACATTTTACCCATGCGTACTTTAACCCGTACGAACTTTTTCCATACGAACTTTTTACATTACAAACATTTTACCCCTACGTACTTTAACCCGTACGAACTTTTTCGATACGAACTTTTTACATTACAAACATTTTACCCCTACGCACTTTAACTCGTACAAACCTTTTCCATACGAACTTTTTCCATTACGAACATTTACCCCTACGTACTTTTTCCATACGAACTTTTTCCATTACGATTATTATACACGTACGTACTTTATCTATACGTACTTTAGCCATACGTACTTTTGCGTACGTACTTTAGGCATACGAACTCCTTTCTTACGTACTTTGGTCCGCAACCCGACCCAACTTGACCTGGTATAGTCACGATGTATATCATTTGACTTGCAGTGACCATACAAACACTTCGGGGACAAAATAAAAGTAATATCTTTGTTTGTACAAAATAGGAGTAAAACACCAAGAATGTTTATTTGACCTAAGGTGACCTTTCAAAGGTCACAGGTCAAAATGTTTAGTATCAACTTCAGTAATGGACTGAGATCAAGTCGTAACCGATGTTTTAAGTTGATTCCATCCATACTTACTGAGAAAAGGTCTATTCGTAATTTTCCCCATGCATTAGCAATGGGGAGTTCATGCTCTGTACATGACCTTAGGTCACCAATATAAAAAATCCCAGAACACATGTTGTAGCTCCTAATGGGCCCCATATGTGGTATGAGTTTCAAGTTGATCGATTAACCCTCCTTTTAGTTAGGCAGTCCTAGACATCTTTTGAGGTGAGATCACTTTACCTGGCCTGGTGACCTGACCTGATATGACCTTGAGTTAAAATTTTCAGAAAAGATGTAAAAATCCGGCGGAAACCGCTGGGGCGCTGCGGCCCCAGCGGGTTCCGCTCGGGCAACCGGTGCGCTCTGCCCCCATTGCTGTCCTCACTCAGCAGTGTGCTAGGTGCAAATATCGGCGACGAGCGGAGCCTTTGGCGACGACTGGAGGCACCTGACTGCCCCCCACCTGGCTCTCTTCGGACTCTCAGCCAGCCCACCTTTCTGCTTACTTGTTTTGTTCTTTTCGTCTTTGGTTCGTTTCCGTTAGTACCTTAATTTGATCTCACCGAGCGCATCCTTTTTGTTTGCCTGCTTAGATGTGACTTTGCTTTGCTTGTGTTTTTAGCCTGTTTTTCGTTCTGTTTTGTTTCCTTTTTGTTCGCACTGACCACATGCTTTTTGTTTGCACTGATCACATGCTTTGATTTAATATTTGATAGGTCCCTGCTCTGATTGGGTGCTTGTACTTACTGTTTTTGATTTAATATGTTCAACATATGTGGGCCCTATACTTACAACTACTTATTAATTAACATTACTTATCTTGTTGCGTCCCCTGTTTTTGTTTGCTTGTTGTTTTGATGCTTTGTTTTATTTTGCTTCTTCAAGTATGTTTTTGGCGTTATTTTTCTGTCCAGTTCGTTCTTTAATGCTCTTCTCGTTTTGTTATGACATGTCAGTCTCTGTTTTGTGTTACTTTTTCTGTTCGTTCCCGCTCCATGATTACTGCTTCATGCCAGGAACTTATGTCTTGTTCCTTCTATTTTACAAATTTGCTCTAATCTGATTCTGTTCGCTTACTCCCTTTTGTTTTATACTGTGTGCCTGTACAGTTCTATTCTGTTGCTCCTTATTGCTTTGCTTTGCCTTGTTCATGCCTTCTTTTGCTGGTCTCTTTATTTACTTCTATCCCCTGTCTGTATATAAGAAATGAAATAAAAAGTTGATGATGAAAATGATGAAGTAACAGCTAGACTAAGTTTAGGCGCAGCTGCACGCCGCCGTTTTTCGCTCACTTCGGAAAAAACGATGGGGGTCTAAAAAGACCCCCACCCGGGTGAAGGCTAAAAACTTTAAAACACGACCCCATCCAGCACTCTAACAAACACACATCACCCCCTCCCCCGACCAGTACAATGCACTCTTCAAGTCGATACAAATTAACTGCTACCAGGAAGAAGAATGGAAAATGTGTAGCTCAACAGAGCTATAAGACTGTAATATTATGAGGTTCTGACAACTTATCTCATTCATTTACCTGTAGATGTTAACAAAAGACAAATAAAAACCTATCGATTCTATTAAAGCAGGCTTGAGGAACACAAAAGCACAAAACACACAACAAAATGCATGGGTACAAACGATACAGTGCACAGCTACACAACACATTGGTACAAGCTAAATACCAAACAGTGAGTTCAAGAGGGCTAAAGTTAGCAACTATGGGCCAAGAAGCAAAAACAATATCAATAGTTAATGATACATTACCAAAATCGGCATGTTTAACTCTAACATTGAACTTGACTGCATAAAAAATCAAACTATTGCTCATTTGAAACCATGACATGTTTATTAAGCAGTATCACATGATGACAGACACATGGACTTTGCATAATGGTAATAGCGTGACCGTACTTGATACAGGGACAGAGGAGGTGATGATTTGATCCCAGGAGTCATCCCATTTCACCGCACTCAACCCTCGCCCCGGTGGGTAAGGTGTTCGAACACCCCCCTTCAGATTTTCAGATAATGGGATAATGGACCCACAGAGAACTACAACATGTATTCCGTGGTTTTCATATTGATGACGTAAGGTCAGGTTGGAGGTTATGTTTGGTTAGTTTACCTCTCCACTGGAAATGCATGGAGAAAACATAAATTGCACTGTACATATGTAGATACAGCTGAAAATACCTTCATATTCTCCAAATCATATCTGGGCCCCTTTCTAGGTTCATTTTGTAATTTTTGACCCGTGACCTCTGAGATCTCCCTTGGGGTACTCAAGCAGATTTTTAGATTTGGTTATATAACTTTGCAGGAAATGACAATAAAGCTTTTATTTTGATACCATTAAGTTCAGATTGTTATCGTGAGTAGATTGATGTGCATATTGACTTGCTAGATCAGAAAGTGAACTTGACCTGGCCTCAGGTAAGCTCAGTTTTGAGTTTTGACCTAGTACAGTCATATTACATATATTTTCCTTTGCCATAGCAAGAGGAAGCAAATTTTTCCTAAAATATGATTCTAACTCAACTCTGTCAGACATGAGAGCCCTGAAACTTTGGTTTTCTCAATCCCACATAGGAGCCCAGATCGACGAGGTATATTTGAATACCCCCAACCATGGTGAAGGTGACTTGGAGGCACTGGAGTGCCAGTGCTCAAAGTATGGCACTTTCGACGAGATCTCGGTGCGAGTGCCCTCGGGCAACAAAAAAATGGTGGGTACTTTTTCTGACTGGTTGATGGTATTTTTCATCATCAACTTTTTTATTTCATTTCTTATATACAGACAGGGGATAGAAGTAAATAAAGAGACCAGCAAAAGAATACATGAACAAGGCAAAGCAAAAAGGAGCAACAGAATAGAACTATACAGGCACACAGTATAAAACAAGAGGAAGTAAGCGAACAGAATCAGATTAGAGCAAATGTTTAACATAGAATGAACAAGACATAAGTTCCTGGCATGAGGCAGTAATCATGGAGCGGGAATGAACAGAAAAATTAACACAAAACAGAGACTGACATGTCATAACAAAACAAGAAGAGCATTAAAGAACGAACTGGACAGAAAAATAACGCCAAAAACATACTTGAAGAGGCAAAATAAAACAAAGCAGCAAAACAACAAGCAAACAAAAACAGGGGACGCAACAAAATAAGCAATGTTAAGTAATAAGTAGTTATAAGTATAGGGCCCACATATGTTGAACATATTAAATCTTAAGAACAAACCATTAGTAGAAGTAACAAAAACAGTGAGTAAGTACAAGCACCTAATCAGACCAGGGACCTATCAAACATTAAATCAAAGCATGTGATCAGTGCGAATAAAAAGCATGTGATCAGTGCGAACAAAAAGGAAACAAAACAGAACGAAAAACAGGCTAAAAACACAAGCAAAGCAAAGTCACATCTAAGCAGGCAAACAAAAAAGATGCGCTCGGTGAGATCAAATTAAGGTACTAACGGAAACGAACCAAAGACGAAAAGAACAAAACAAGTAAGCAGAAAGGTGGGCTGGCTGAGAGTCCAAAGAGAGCCAGACAGAGGTGCGCACCGTAGGCCAGCACGTGTCAGCAGAGAGTCTGGAGGGTCGGGCAGAGGCACTAGGTATCTCCAGCATCGCCAGTAGCTGCCCCCAGCATGCAGCTGGTAGAGGGCGGTCACGGACGCAGCTCTCGAGGCGACGATGGGTGCACCCAGCCGTAGCTGGTGGTCACCCCCAGCACACTGCTGGGTGAGGGTCATCGCGGAGGCAGCTCCCGGAGCGACAAGGCCGGCTGGAGTTTCAGGTGGCCTCTACATGAGCCTGTCGCCCACAGTACGCACCGCAGGACGGCAGGTCACATTCAGGTCGGCATGTGCCGGCAGAGAGGAGGGCAGTTCAAGAGGGCTGGCAGTGCAGCCAAGTGCCTCCAGTCGTCGCTGGTGGCCGCCCCCGCACACCGCTGAGTGCAGGCGGCAGCGGAGGGTGCTCTTGATGCGACGACATAGCCGGCTGAAGCTGAGAATTTAAATACTTGAGAATAATACTAATATAAATTGGGAATAATACTAATACAAATACTGAGAATATATATATATATATATATATATATATATATATATATATATATACTTGGGTCAAAATCAATTTGAATTGAAGAAAAAACGTTTTTTGCATATAGGTAATGGAAGGCATTAAATAAAAGCTTGATTGAAAATAAAATTCTGGAATTGGTGATTGAAAATGGCCGTCCAGTTCTCTAAAACCCTAGCCGTCCCGGTATTGGCGTAGCAAGCGTCACAGGAACATGCCAGATCGTCGCCTTGGGAAATAGGGACAGTGCCCTTGGGAAATTGGGACGCTAACCTTGGGAAATCGAAAATCACGAAAGTGGTAGCTGGGGAAGGGGAGAATGGCACAGAGGCGTGCTCAGAGTCTCAGAGAGCTGGAGAAGGGGAGCAAGGCACAGAGGGGTATTCAGGTAGCTGGGAAAGGGGGTGGGGGCAAGTCACAGAGGCGTGTTCAGGCTTTTGGGGAAGAGGGCAAGGTACAAAGGCGTGTTCAGGTAGCTGGGAAAGGGTAGCAAGGCACAGAGGCGTGTTCAGGTAGCTGGGGAAGGGGAGCAAGGCACAGAGGCGTGTTCAGGTAGCTGGGGAAGAGGGGCAAGGCACAGAGGCGTTCTCAGGTAGCCGGGAAAGGGGAGCAAGGTACAGAGGCGTGGTCAGATAGTTGGGAAGATGGGTAAGGCACAGAGGCGTGCTCAGGTAGCTGGGAAAGGGGTGCAAGGCACAGAGGCGTATTCCGGTAGCTAGGAAGCAGGGCAAGGCACGGAGGCGTGTTCAGGTTGTTGAGGAAGGGAGGACAGGGCACAGGCGTGTTCAGGTAGCTGGGAAAGGGGAGCAAGGCACAGAGGCGTGTTCAAGTATCTGGGCAAGGGGGAGCAGGGCACTGAGGCATGCGCAGGGGTATAAGGATATAGGGGCAGGGCACAGGCGTGTTCAGGTAGCTGGAAAGGGGGAAGCAGGGCACAGAGGCGTGTTCAGGCATATGGGGAAGTGGGAGCAGAGCACAGAGGCGCGCACAGGTAGCTAGGGAACAGAGCAGGATACAGAGGCATGTTTAGGTAGCTGGCGAAGGAGGAGCAGGGCACAGAGGCGTATTCAGGCAGCTGGGAAAGGGGGAGCAGGGCACCGAGGCGTATTCAAGTAGCTGGGGAAGGGGAGCAAGCCACAGAAGCGTGTTCAAGTGGCTGGGGAATGGGGAGCAGGCACAGAGGGGTGCTCCCGCACATGGGGAAGGAGGAGCAGGGCAGAGAAGCCTGTCCAGGAAGCTGGGGAAGGAGCAGGGCACAGAGGCGTGCTCAGGGGTATATGGATAGAGGAGCAGGATACAGGAGTGTTCAGGTAGCTGGGAAGAGGGAAGCAGAGCACAGAGGCGTGCTCAGGCATGTGGGGAAGGGGGAGCAGGGCACAGAGGCGTGTACAGGTAGCTAGGGAAGGGAGCAGGGTACAGAAGCATGTTCAGGTAGCTGGGGAAGGGGAGCAGGGCACAGAGGCGTGTTCAGGTAGTTAGGGAAGGAGAATAGCACAAAGGCGTGTTCGGACGTATGGGGATGGAGCAGGGCACAGAGGCGTGTACAGGTATCTGTGGAAGGGAGCGAGGTACAGAGGCGTGTTCAGGTAGCTGGGGAATGGGGAGCAGGGCACAGGGGTGTGTTCAAGTAGCTGGGGAAGGGGAGCAAGCCACAGAGCCGTGTTCAAGTAGCTGGGGAATGGGGAGAAGGCACAGAGGCGTGCTCCCGCACATGGGGAAGGAGGAGCAGGGCACAGAAGCCTGTCCAGGCAGTTGGGGAAGGAGAATAGCACAAAGGCGTGTTCGGACGTATGGGGAAGGAGCAGGGCACAGAGGCGTGTACAGGTATCTGTGGAAGGGAGCAAGGTACAGAGGCGTGTTCAGGTAGCTGGGGAAGGGGAGCAAGGCACAGATGCGTGTTCAGGTAGCTGGGGAAGAGGGGCAAGGCACAGAGGCGTGCTCAGGTAGCTGGGAAAGGGGAGCAAGGTACAGAGGCGTGGTCAGATAGCTGGGAAGAGGGGCAAGGCACAGAGGCGTGCTCAGGTAGCTGGGAAAGGGGTGCAAGGCTTAGAGGCGTATTTAGGTAGCTGGGAAGAGGGGCAAGGCACAGAGGCGTGTTCAGGTTGTTGGGGAAGGGGGAAAGGGCACAGCAGCGTGTTCAGGTAGCTGGGAAAGGGGAGAAAGGCACAGAGGCGTGTTCAAGTACCTGGGCAAGGGGGAGCAGGGCACTGAGGCGTGCTCAGGGGTATAGGGATAGAGGGGCAGGACACAGGCGTGTTCAGGTAGCTGGGAAGGGGGAAGAAGAGCACAGAGGCGTGCTCAGGCATGTGCGGAAGGGGGAGCAGAGCACAGAGCCGTGTACAGGTAGCTAGGGAACGGAGCAGGGTACAGAGGCATGTTCAGGTAGCTGGGGAAGGGGGAGCAAGGCACCTAGGCGTATTCAGGCAGCTGGGAAAGGGGGAGCAGGGCACCGAGGCGTGTTCAGGTAGCTGGGAAAGGGGCGCAAAGCACAGAGGCGTGTTCAGGTAGCTGGCAAAGGGGGAGCAGGACACAGGCGTGTACAGGTAGCTGGGGAAGGGAACAGGGTACAGAGACGTGTTAAGGTAGCTGAGGAAGTGGAGCACAGCACAGAGATGTGCTCAGTGTAGTGGGCAAAGGGAGCACTTCCCACCTGCCTGAGCACACCTCTGTAGCCTACTCCACCTTCCCCATACGTCTGAGCTCGCCTCTGTGCCCTGCTCCTCCTTCCTCAGCCGCCTAAACATGCCTCTAGGCCCTGCTCCCCTTTACCCACCAGCCTGAGCACATCTCTGTGCTGTGCTCCCCTTCCTCAGGTATCTGAACACGCCTCTGTACTCTGCTCCCTTCCCCAGCTACCTGCACACGCCTCTGTGCCCTGACCCTTCTCCATTAGCCTGAAAACGCTTCTGTGCCCTGCTCTCCCTTCCCCAGCTGCCTGAACATGCCTCTGTGCCTTGCTCCCCCTTCCCAGCTACTTGAACACGCCTCTGAGCCTTACCCCTCTTTCCAGCTATCTGACCACGCCTTTGTGCCTTGCCCCTTTTCCCAGTTACCTGAGCACGCCTCTGTGCCTTACCCCTCTTCCCCAGCTACCCGAATACGCCACTGTGCCTAGCTCCCCTTCCCCAGCTACCTAAACACGCCTCGGTGCCTTGCTCCCCTTCCCCAGCTACCTGAACACGCCTCTGTGCCTTGCTAACCTTTCCCAGCTACCTGAACACGCCTCTGTGCATTGCCCCATTCCCCAAATACCTGAACATGCCTCTGTGCCTTGTCCCCGCCCCCATTTCCCAGCTACCTGAATACGCCTCTGTGCCCTGCTCCCCTTCGCCAGCTCTCTGAACACGCCTCTGTGCCATTCTCTCGCTTCCCCAGCTACCACTCCCGTGATTTTCGATTTCCCAAGGTTAGCGTCCCCATTTCCCAAGGGTACTGTCCCTATTTCCCAAGGCGACGATCTGGCATGTTCCTGTGACGCTTGCTACGCCAATACCGCCGTCCCTACCAACCCCACTGTTTCAATTGCCTTCTCTCTGAAAAAAATACTCAACAGTATTTTAAATTACGTCTGTGCGTTATGTCGTGAATAAAACGTCAATGGCTTCAATTTCTTCAACCACAAATTCAACTACTGCCGCACCACCATTGGTTGTCGTACCCAACAACAACCAGAAAAGAAGGAAGAATAATATAGATAAAAACAAGTGTGCGCCAGTGCGCCATTGCTGTCTTTGAAGAAAAATTCAACCAAATAGAAGCTCAAGCTTTAGTAGCCTCAAGGCCAAAAAGTATTTAAAACCACGTGATAATTCATAAAACAATATAATTATTTTTCTAGTAAACGTGATAATATATTGTTTGTCTTTAGTGCGCGGTCTGCGGCTACTATAATATTTTTTGCCTATTACAAGCAAATATTGTTATTGATAGTAATAATTTACAACCCTGATTTGCCTAAAATAATAGAAAGCCTTGTTTGACACGAATCAAAGAAGACAGTTTCTGCTACTAGCTCTGCTACCACGGACCTATGCTTGGCCTCCATATTTGGAAATCCAGATGGACATAAGCCCTATCGTTTTTTTTGTGTGTGTTGGGTGGGGAAGGAGGAAGGGTATGTATGGCCTTGGGAGGAAGGAAGAAGCAGGAAGGAGAGGAAAGAAGGGAAGGAAGGTGGTAGTAGTTTACCTAATTATTGTTTTTGAAGAACTTCCTAGGTATGTAAAACATTAAGGTAATGAGGTAGCTGGCTTCACACATGTTGCCAGATAACTACAGGTTGATCTGTATGATAAGTGCTAAATAGACCTGCAGTCATTTGGCGTAGATGTATTGATGAATGCCAATGATCACACCATCTGAAAGACAGGCAAAAGGTAAGTAAACATGTGAGACAAATTAGGATGCAGGTAATGTGAGAGCTCTGGATTACTCTATCCCCTCCCGAGACTTTGAAATCTCAAAGTCTGATGTCTGGATTCAGTGACATACAACTATGACGATATAACTGGAACAAGCAAGTGGCATCTCTTATCCGGCAGCAAAGGTAACACAGTTAGTAGAGAACGGCAAGTGGCCACATGCGAAGTAACTGCAGCCTGACGGCGCAGGTTAACGAGAGTTGGCCAACTTGGCGGTGAAATGCATCACAATGCAGACAACATATCATGATAGATCAAAGTGCAATCAGGTGAGCACGTAGTTCTCCGCAAGGAAAGGTGGCAGGCGGGATAACCGCAGAGGGCGTGGGCGGGGTGTAGTGGGGTGATGCCCCGACTGAGTGGTTTGTGTGGTATGAGGTGTCGTCGGCGGGGGGCTCGCGGCACATCTTGTGTTGGCTGGTGGACTCTGAGGAGCGGTGTGCAGAGTGGCGGGTGAAGGAGGTGTAGGGGTGGCGTCCACTGTCGGCGGCGATGATGCAGGCGAATGAGGAGTACGCGGGCTCGACGGTGGGCCCGCGGGTACAAGGCCGATTGTAGCTGGTGGGCAGGGTGGTGCGACGGCTGTTCGAGCGGCTGAGAGAAGTTTATTTCTGGCATCACAGGACAGTGGCAGTCCTGGCGATGCGGCCAGTGGAGGAAGTGTAGGGCGAGGCATGAACGGAATGTATTTCCGTAGGTGGCGCCGGTTGCGGAGAGTTACGCGACCCGAGCCGTCGACGCGTATGACATACTGGTCGAATTGGCGCACCTCGATAACGATGCCCGTCTTGTCCCACTTGGTGGGATGCGGTCCCACCAGGTTCTGAAGGCGGACGCAGTCACCGGTAGCGAGAGGAGGCAGTACCTGGGTGTGCTCGGAGAGGCGTTCGTGTGTGCGCATGTGCCGGTTCCTGAGAGCCTCCTCGCGGTTGGCCAGCGTTTCCGCCATGTGCTATGCGGTCGATACCGCCCTGGATGTATAGGTATGAAGTCGCGTATCGGACGTCCGAAGAGCACTTGTGCTGGAGAGAGGCGGGTGTCGCGATCCGGGGTGTTGCGATACTGCAACATGGCGCGCTGGAAGAGGTCAGTGTTCAGTCCGCCAGTGGCGAGCGTGTTGTCGCAGAGAAGGCGCTTCACGGTTTTGACCGCAACCTCGGCCCGACAGTTCCCATGAGGATGTGCGACGGAGGAGAGGCGGTGTCGAACGCCCCAGTTGCGGAGGAATGTCTCAGTCGCTGTGGCGGAGAACTCTGGTCCACCGTCGGAGGTGAGTTCCTCGCTGATCCCGTACGTGACGAAAGTTCTGCGCAGAGCGGAGATGAGGCCATTCGATCCATTTGAGGATTCTTCAACGATGGGCCAGTTGCTGTAGCGGTCAACGACAACCAGGTAGTGGTGTCCGCCGTGACAGAAGTAATCCGCGCATATGCTCTGGAATGGATATGCCGGCAAGACGGGCGGCGTAGGAGGAGCACTCGGCTGGGATGGCGAGTTGCGGTTGCATGTGTCGCACCGGGACCGGGTGTCTGAGATGGCTTGTGACATGCTCGGCCAGAAGAAGGAGCTAGCTGCTCGAGAGTCCATCATCGATACGCCTTGGTGGGCTGCGTGGAGTGCCTGGAGGACGCGACTGCGAAGGGTAGGAGGGATCACCACTCGGTCTTTGTAGAGAACAACGCCGTCGTACTCGCTGAGGTGGTCGCGGTATCTGTGGTATGGTCGTATCGTGACCGGCACGTCCGCAGGTGTCTCTGGGAAGCCGTGGTTGATGAGATCAATCAGCGAAGCATATCAGGGTCGCTGGTGGTCACCGTGCGCGCTCGTCCCCAGGTTATGGACTTGATGAGGTCAGTGGTGGCGGAAGCGCTCAGTTGCGTACATGATGTGAGGTCGATGGCCTCGCACGTCCGGACGATGGCGAGAGCGTCGATGATAGGCCAGATGCGACGTGTGCGTGGGGAGTTTGGGGAGGTGGACGTGACCTTGGATGGAGTGTCGTCAGGGAGGTCGGGTGCCTCTGCTGCCCCAACTGGGTGACGAGAGACGGCGTCGGCCGCAGTGTTCCGTACGCCAGGGACGTGGACGACACTAAACCTGAAGCGGAGGCTCTTCTCTTTAAGGTTCCGAAGCCGCGGGTTAGGTATCTCATCTAGGGCCGGTCACCAAGAACCTTCAGCAGAGGTCGGTGATCCACAGCTACGATTAAGTCGGAGCAGCCGAGAGTGAAATGGCGGGTTTTGTGGAGAGCATCTACGACGGCCAATGCCTCACCCTCTATTGGTGCGTAACGAGATTCGGCACCGTGGGTGAATCGGCTCCCAACAAGCACTATCGCCAACCGGAGTGGCAGCAGAACGGTCGGGTGCCGGCGCACTGACAGTGCTTCTGTAGGAGCTAGTAGCCGAGCCCTTCCTGAGACCAGTCGGTAGCCAGGCACGTAAGTCGGGTCTTGTCAAAGATTTCGACGCCTTCCTTGATTTGGGCGATGATGACCTTCTTCGACGTCTGGAAGAGAGCGTCCAGTTGATCAGTCCACGCGAAGGGTTGGCCTGGTTTGAGAAGGTCACGGTACGGCTGCATGTGATCTGCTGATGCGAACGAGTATGACACCTGGTTGAGCAGACCGAGCCAACTGCGTACATCGGTCAGGTTCCGAGGAGTGGGGAAACCTTCGATCGCCTGCAGCATCCGCGGACAAGGCCGCACGGTGGTGGGTGTGATTTGGAACCCAGCAAACTCGACAACGTCGTTCGCGAAGCAGAATTTAGACGGGTTCTGCGTGATGCCATGTCGGCCGCAGCGGTCGAGCCATTCGGCGGCTTGGTGAAACGACTCCTCGATGCTGTCTGCCCAAAGAATGGTGTCATCAACGCATTTGGCTTTGCGTGGAATGTCGGCGACGAGGGGATCGAAGCGCCGGCTATACCCGTCTCCTGACGCCATGTAGCCTTGGGGAGCGACGCAATACCGGTAGCGGCCCCAAGGCGTTATGAAAGTGGTCAGGTGACGGTCATTGGGATGGAGAGGAACAGCATGGTAACCATTCCACGCATCACACACGGTTTTCTTAGTGTTCCGTGGGACTGCCCTGGCCTGATGGAATGGTGATTGCGTGTGGTGGGTTTCACGGGTAGCGTGGAGGTTCAGAGCTTGGAGGTCGACTGTCCGTCGGGGCTTACCGTTCTTCTTGGGGTTGATCACCATCCGGTGACACCAAGTCACAGGTGTACCGATAGGGACTTCTTCGATGACTCCTAGGCGACAATCCTGGTCCAAGCCGGCCTTAACATCATCCTGCCAATGGATGGGAACGGGGATGGGCGTATGATGAGCTACTGGCGTGGCTTCAGAATCTATCATCAGTCGGAGGGGTGGACCTTCCATGGCGGGTAGGGTCTGATGTGTGCACACGTTGAAGGTGCTGGAGGCGTAGTAGTCGAGGAGCCAGGCCTCTAGCTTTGCTCGATTTTCCTCGGTAGGAGGATATGGTAGTGCAGTGGGGCGCGGTGGCGGTAGCTGACGGCGTGGGCAGTCACACTCAGCTGTGATGCAGGAGGCCGGTGGACCAGGGCATTTTGACGTGCTCGCAGATGCCGTGATCGGGGCTGCCTCGGACAGGGAGACTGCCTCAGACGGGGAGTGTGTTCCAATCTTCGGGAAGTCGGCCTGTATGATGCCAAGGGCTGTGCAGGCTCCACGAGAAAGGAAGAACTTGTCAGTGGTATCAGTGAAGTACACCACTTGTCTCGTCTCCAGGCCACCAGGTCCCCGGGTGTCTGAGAGGCGGAGTGGGAGTGCCCGATGATATGGATGGGTTCATTGTTGACCGCGGCCATCTTCAGCTGAACTGGTGCGAGGTGGCGGGTGTCAAGCCCCAGATGTCGCAGTAGCGAGGTGCCTGCAAGACAAGACTGACAGCCTGTGTCTGCGATAGCGTACACTAGTGGGGACGGGGTGGGTCGACGCAAGGTAGTTGTCAGGCCCAAGGCCCGTGAGTCACAAGGGAGATGCGAGACGAACACAGCGACAGTGGGTTGTGGCGCGGAGGGTCCCCTCTCCCAGGTATCACGAAGAGAATCATAGAGGTGGTGCTCCATCAAAAGCGTTCCTGAATGCACGGGGTCAGGGCTGTCAGAGCGCGCACTAACATTGCACAGGGTATCGAACACCGTGGAAGCACTCGGTTCTGCAATATCACAGTTCAAAAGTTCCAAAGGATCAAAACTTCCATTAATTAGAATTGCTACAGGGAAATATATATCATAAGTGCCACTGTTCAAAACTTCATTTAGTGCAATATTCCAAGTACCACAACTGGCGCTGACCACAACTGGTTAGGTTAGGTTAGGTTAGGTTAGGTTAGGTTAGGTTAGGTTAGGTGAGGTTAGGTTAGGTTAGGTTAGGTTAGGTTAGGTTAGGTTAGGTTAGGTTAGGTTAGGTTAGGTTAGGTTAGGTTAGGTTAGGTTAGGTTAGGTTAGGTTAGGTTAGGTTAGGTTAGGTTAGGTTAGGTTAGGTTAGGTTAGGTTAGGTTAGGTTAGGTTAGGTTAGGCTAGGCTAGGCTAGGCTAGGCTAGGCTAGGCTAGGCTAGGCTAGGCTCAGTTAGGTTAAGTAGGCACACAGAGTATCCACAGCAGCTGATGAAGGCAAAAGTGCCACCAGGAGGTTTGTTACGCCACAGGCCAGCTTGCTGAGTCGAGAAAAGGTTAGGTCAGGTTTGGTTACATTGTGCTACATGTAGAAATATTAAAAAAGAATTACCAAAGGTTTTTGAAAAAGTGTCACTCAGCAATGCAAAAAAGCAGTTTTGGCACTAGGAACATTTCAAAGAAGGATGTTGCAGCAACGCCAAAAACAGCTAGACCACTTGGAATATTTCACTGGAGGAAGCTTTGAACAGTGGCACTTCCGATCTGGATCAAACTGTGGCACTTTTGTTTGGAAGGAAGTTTTGATTCATAGGAGCTTTCTGGATCAACCTGTGGTGCTTTTGTTTGAAAGGAAGTTTTGGTTCATAGGAGCTTTTGAACTGTGGTACTTATGATGTGGATTTAGCTTGCTGTGATTCTATCTGGCAACATGTGTGAAGCCAGCTACCTTGTTACCAACATTAATTGTCAGTTCCTTCATTCAGTGTATCAACTCGCATGATTCTTCATAAACATCCAAAAACAATCCTTAAGCCACATGGCAACTGCAAAAGTGATATGTTAAATTGCTCCTGTGCTTTGGTGATTTGATCTTAAAGGGAATGTGGCACCTTGGTCGAATCCTGGAATTTAGTACAATTAGGCATACTTTTAGCTGAAAATAATGAACCAAGGCGACAATGGGCGCGTTGTGGATGGCGCCCATTATCACTGTTGGCCGATTGAATTTATTATTATTTAAGTATTGCCTTGAATTATTGTTTTTTGTTTTCAGAGGTATCATCTCTCCTTCAAAAAGATGGAACTGTAGAGAATGCTGAATTTTTATCGCCCTGCTATTCTGAACCTGTCCCCCTGCGGGTATTATGGTAGTAGGCAGATCACATCTCGCAGTTCAAAAGGATCAGATCAGAAGGTCCACTGATCAAAGGGTCTAATGTTCATAGGCTCTACCCTTTAAAGTTAGACCTTTTGAGTAAGAAGTCCAACGTTCAAAAGGTCCAAAAAGGCGTGCACAGATGCTTCAGAGTGGGGTGCATGATGCCGCAGAGGCGTGCTAAGACTCATGATTATAGGAGGAAATGAGGGTTTGTTAGGTTAGGTTAGGTTAGGTTAGGTTAGGTTAGGTTAGGTTAGGTTAGGTTAGGTTAGGTTAGGTTAGGTTAGGTTAGGTTAGGTTAGGTTAGGTTAGGTTAGGTTAGGTTAGGTTAGGTTAGGTTAGGTTAGGTTAGGTTAGGTTAGGTTAGGTTAGGTTAGGTTAGGTTAGGTTAGGTTAGGTTAGGTTAGGTTAGGTTAGGTTAGGTTAGGTTGGTTAGGTTAGGTCCAGTCTGCAGAACGTGGCAGATATCGACGAGATCTCGTTGGGGCAGCCTCGGGGCAGACCTACCGATTTGGGGCAGCTTTTGGTCGATCTTGGGGCAGATGGGGGCTCTTGGGGCAGGAACTAGTACTTGGGGCAGCGGTCGGTACGGGTAATCACCGAGGAAAGAAGAAAAATAATGAAAAGAAACGACAATCATTAGTTAAAGTTGCGCTGTAAAAGCTGAATTGTCTCAAAAGCGTCATATTTGTCATCTAGAGAAATATGGTTAAAAAGATACCAAACAAAGGAAATTTTTAATAGATGTAAAGTCAAAGTTCCTGGAAGTGAATAAAAATCAGGCAACAGGCACCTTTCTAAAGCTAAATTTAAATTTATTTTCTAAATTTGTAATCTAAACCTAGCTTTAGTTACAAAATACAATCTTAGAACTCGAAATAAAATTTCCCTGTATGTAGTTTTTTGCATTTCCTCTGCTATGTTTTGATCGCCAAAGGCCGGCAAAGCGGGTCTTTGTCAAAAGGTCCACTGTTCAAAGAGTCCACCATTCAAAAGAAAATCATGCCAGCCCCCTCCCCTTAGAACAAATGCTAGTCAGTGATGTGATGTCACAAGAGCGTACGGGAATCTTTCTTCGCTTGGGTCTTCTGAAAACCAGGGGTGAAAATCGTGAAAATATTCCAAATTTTGTCATGCTTTCATGCAAATGTGAGAAAATGGAAGGGGAAAAATGCTTTAGCTGTGGAAAAAATTATTCTTTATCGAATTTAGTTATCAATTGAAATGTTTTTTTAAAGTTTTGATTATACGGCGTGAAAGCAGTGGCAAATGACGTCTTTAAGGTAAAATACTTCGCTTGTAAATATACCTTTGAATAAAACTATTCTTGAAGTCGTGCATCATGAATGCAAGATACCTGCTGCTGTGCGTTGAGTGTCGTGAATGCGTTATCATCGTCGAGTTGGACGCACGGTTTTCTTTCATTTCTGGGTGTTTCGTTTAAAATGGAGTAGATAAACATGTATCGGTAAAAATACCCCCCCCGTTTGAGGAGTCTGCCCCAGCATCCAAATTTCTGCCCCAATTGGGGCAGGCTTTGGAGCTGCCCCAAGCGCCTCGTCAAGTCGCCTGCCACGTTCTGCAGACTGGGGTTAGGTTAGGTTAGGTTAAGTTAGGTTAGGTTAGGTTAGGTTAGGTTAGGTTAGGTTAGGTTAGGTTAGGTTAGGTTAGGTTAGGTTAGGCTAGGCTAGGCTAGGCTAGGCTAGGCTAGGCTAGGCTAGGCTAGGCTAGGCTAGGCTAGGCTAGGCTTGGCTTGGCTTGGCTTGGCTTGGCTTGGCTTGGCTAGGCTAGGCTAGGCTAGGTCAGGTCAGGTCAGTTGTGTATGCCCTTTGTCCCTATTTCCTAGTCTGGGAAATGTTTTAAATGTTTTAGATGAAATGTTTTAGAAATATCCCCACATTCTGCAAGAAAATCCCTAGAGGTGAAACAGATGGAAGGAGGGAGGGTTTGAGTAGCATTAAGTGGTACCCAGACCAGAGGCGCACTCAGACTCTGGAAAGAAGGGTGATATCCCCAGACTAGGAAATAGGGACCAAGGGCATACTCAACTGTCCTGACCTGACCTGGCCTGACCTAACCTAACCTAACCTAACCCAACCCTCACCCTCATTGCCTTCTATTATCAGGTGTCTTAGCACACCTCTGCAGCATCATGCACCCAACTCTCATGAATTGGAGTGCTCCTCTTTGGACCTTTTGAATGTTGGACTTCTTATTCAAAGGTCTAACTTTCAAAGGGTATAGCCTATGAACATTAGACCCTTTGAACGGTGGACCTTCTGATGTGATCCTTTTGAACCGAGATGTGATCTGCCTACTACCATAATACTGTTACCCCCCTGCGTGTATGATCGTTGCTCCCCGCCCGTCTTCTCCTCGGACTACTCCATGACTCATGCGGCTTCCGTCCCGCTCACACGGGCATACTCTGTTCAGAAATTGCCTTCCTCAGTTTTTCCACTCTTTTCTCATATTCTCATGACTTTTTCACTCTCCCATGTTCATATTCTGGTGTTCCTCATTTTCTTTCTATCCTCTGAGGTGTTTTCCTTCTGACATGTGATGTGTATCTGGTGTCCCTGAATACATGGATGGAAGTAAACCACTCATGATTTCTCTGAAAAATGTACAATATGCTCAATATTTTGATTTTTTAAATGCTCCTCTAGAAAAAGAAATAAACATCAGCCTGTGGATGATGTCACAATCTGGCAACCACTACCATACTTAAAAGCTTCAAGGGCTTCAATTGGCTGATGCTCATCGTGACGTTCAAGGGCTTCAATTGGCTGATGCTCATCGTGACGTTCAAGGGCTTCAATTGGCTGATGCTCATCCCAGCCTGCAAAGTATGGCAGCAGGCCAGACGAGTCGCACCAGCCATCTAAAATTCTCGCACCACCAGCCTAAAAAATCGCACCAATATGCCAAATACCAGGGAGAAAAACGCACCCATTCCTACCCACACGATGCAATGGTACCTCTGTTATTAGCTAAGGACTTTTCTCAAGCCCCCCCTCCTCTGTCTTAATAACCATTTAGCCATTATTTGTTTGGTTTAATTGTCACCTTCCTCGCACCAGTCTCGAAAATTCGCTCCAGGTTGATAAGATTTGCACCACTCTCTCCCATCTCCAAGGGCACTCGCACTGACGAGATCTCGTCGAAAATGCCATACTTTGCAAACTGGCGCTCATCGTGATGTCAGCATATGTCGTCACACCAGCAGCTGACAACAATGGCCGCCCGGCGGGGGCTGAAGAGGGGGCTGGTGTCAGGTAGCTTTAAGTTTTTTCCTACGGAAATATCGAGTTCCAAGACAAATTATATATCGATTACCGGGTTTTCCGACCTGCTTTACAACTTGGCTATCTCAGTTAAATCACGTTATGAAGGTGCCACATTCCCTTTAGGGCTCTTGAAGGTATTTGTGTCTTGGCCTTCCCTGATAAAACTTAGGTGTGTTTATTGATTGAATGTTTATGGATGGACAGAAAGGAGGTGTGATGCAGCTTAAATTTGGATCGAAGTATAGTTTCTTACCTTTTAAGGGTTTAACATGCAAATGTTTCCTCAGAGAGCATTGTCATAATTGTTGCCCATTTTTCATGATAGTGGGTAGGGATTTCCTGAAGCTATAGTTCATACTTTATGTTGATTTGTTTATGTAATGATGATATGAATTTGCTTAATATGTTTGGCTCTAGATCCACAAGAAATAAGTATGTTTAAAAGCCAATAAGTGGGAAAAAGGCTGCCGGGACCAGGCCGGGACCACATCTTTCTCGCCAGGACCAAGAAATGTTGGTCGGGACCGGGACCAGCAAAAAGTCCCACCTCTAATGGCGATGGTGCTTCGAGGTGTTGTATCGCCCGTGACATAGTCCTGCAGTGTCTCCTTGGCGGCATACGAGCGCTAATTTCTTTGGCAGAGTTCACATGTCATGCACAGTGTTTGAATGTAGCGGTACATGCCTACCCAGAAATATCGTTCTTTGATGCATTTATATGTCTTATCGACTCCAGCATGGTGGACTGAGTGCTCCCTCTCAAACACCTCCCTGCGCATGGAACTCGGGACAACTGAGATTTTTGCATCAGCAACCCACCCTCTACTTTCATTCCACTGTAGGATTTGTAACGTCCCCGCCTCACCTTGCCATAAGTGTGCAGCTGATGAGCGGCATACTCTACATTCAAGTCTTCTTTCTGAGCCCTTCTAACATCATCTAAGAACTCGTCTACTGTGCCAACAGTATAAACGTGCATCTTGAAATGTTCTCCCTCGTTGTTGGCATCTCTATCTATACTCAACTCCAACCGGCTCAGAAAGTTGGGTGCAACATGTCTGACACCCTTGCGGTACACTACAGTGTAGTTCAGGCACTCTAGTTCAGCGATCCATCGGGAAAATTTCCGGCGAGGATCCCTTTGCTTGCGTAGCCAGGTTAAGGGGTTGTGATCACTGATCAGCACAACTTGAGGGGCCGTGTTCACATATACGCTCCACTTCCGCGTCACAGAAATGATCGCCCAGCATTCTACCTCTGAGGCCGAGTATTTGCGCTGTGTCGCAGTGAGACCAGAGGAGTAAAATGCTATAGGTTTAAGCTTTCCTCGGTGATCTCCCTGAAAGAGTATTGCGCCAACGCCCGAGCAAGACCCATCTACCTCGATGAAGAATGTTTTTTCCACTGAGGGAAAGCTAGCACAAGATCAGAAGTCAGGGCATCTCTTAGTGCCACGAAACTGTGTTCACACTCAGCTGACCAATGCCAGCTGACACCGGACCCAGTAAGAGCGTACAGAGGAGCCGAGGTCTCGGCCATGCGCGGGATGAAGGGTCTCTAATAATTCACCATGCCCAGGAATAGTTGGAGGTCCTTCTTACACGTGGGCCTGGGACAATCTTTTATGACCCGCAAGTTCTCTGGTGGAGGAGAACAACCCATGGCTGAGATCTCGTGGCCCAGGAAAGGCCCTTTGGCGTAACCAAAATGGCACTTGTCTGGTCTGTGTTGCATGTTAGCTATCTGAAGCCTGTTCAGTGTCTGCTATAGATCCAGCAAGTGCTGCTCGAAATTTCTGGAGAAACAGCACACGTCGTCAATATACGCAACAGCATGGGGCACCCCCTTCAAAGCAGAATCAATGGCCCTCTGATAGGTGCTCTGACTGTTGCAGAGTCCGAACGGCATCACGTTCATCTCGTATTGTCCTCTGGGCACAGAAAATGCAGTCTTGTGGCGGTCAGCCTCCTCCATACTGATTACCCCAGTAAGCACTGGCGCAGTCTAAGAACGAAAACACTTCGCTCCCATGCATTTTGTCGAAGAGATCTTTAGTGTTTGAGAGAGGATACGCGTCCTTCTCCGTCACCTCGTTCAATATACGGTAGTCAATCACGAAACGGTGTGTCCCATCACGTTTCCTCACCAGGATCACTCCACTACTCCAAGGGGATTCTGACGGTCTACATAGTCCATTAGCTAGCATTTCCTCAATCTGTCTATTCACCTCTTTCTTATCGTCGGGGAACATCCGCCTCATCTTTTGCTTAATTGGTCTCGCATCATTGGTGACTATCTTGTGCTTTCCTTTGCTACACAGGGCCGGTTTCTTAGGATTGGTGGCCCAAACAGACTTATGCTGTAAGAGCAGGCTCTGCAACCTTCGCTTGTGCTCAGGGCTCAACTTGGGGTTTATATCGAAATTTAAGTCCTCCACACAGCGCTGTTCGACCCGGACCACCTCAGCCCTACCATCCAGCCTACCACCACTTAGCATGATGTTGGTGTCACACCACCTATCTCCCAGGCGAGTTCTATGGCCATCCCAGTCAAACTCAAGTGAGGAGAACTTAGACTGAAATGTGCGTCCGAGAATGACCGTGGCTTCATATGTGTCAAGAACAGTGAACACATCAGTTTCAATGACACTATCACCTAACCCCACGTTTAGCTCAGCATGCCCAAAAATGGGAACTTGCACATTACCAACACCTAGCACATGACACTTGTTAGAACGTTTGATAGACTTCAGCAGGCCTAACTTAAGCATGGTTCCCTTATCGATAACACTAGGTCCTACACCCGAGTCAACCAAAGCGTTAGTACTCTCGCCATCAAGACACACTTCAAGGACAGCATTTTCTGAGTTAAGCTCTGGGGAGTCTGTGCTGCCTTTCAAATTACTTACTTTAGATACTCCACAGTTGAACAAGGTGTGACCCTTAGCGCCAGAACGTGGGCATCTCTTGTCAGGACACTGCTTCATTAAAGGGAATGTGGCACCTTCACAACGTGATTTTAACTGAGATAGCCAAGTTGTAAAGCAGGTCGGAAAACCCGGTACTCCATATTTCATTTGTCTTGGAACTCGATATTTCCGTAGAAAAAAGCTAAAACCTACCTGACACCAGCCCCCCTCAGCCCCCGTCGCCGGCGGCCATTGTTGTGAGCTACTGGTGTGACGACATATGCTGACGTCACGATGAGCATCAGCCAATCGAAGCCCTTGAAGGGTTTCAAGTATGGTAGTGGTTGCCAGATCGTGACATCATCCACAGTCTGATATTTATTTATTTTTCTAGAGGAGTATTTTTAAAAACCAAATATTGAGCTTATTGTACATTTTTCAGAGAAATCATGAGTGGTTTCATTATATTTTGACTAAAAGTACGCCTAATTACACTAAATTCCAGGATTCGACCAAGATGCCACATTCCCTTTAAGTGTTTGCCTCCGCAGACAAAACACTTGCCCTTGAATGCAGATTTGTCTTTAGGTCCTGACCCTACCTGACGCTGACCTTGTCGCTTCTTGCTGTAAGTTAGATCCATGCGAGCTACCCTGTCTCCCAGGGATGCCTGATCAGGACAGCTGCAGTGTTGTGTTGTGACCCTAGCTGCCTGTTGATCATTGGTCACTTCCCCCAAACCATCAGGCCCGATGCAGCTCATCACGTGCACTGCATGATGACTCTTCTCTTCAGTAGCGTGCATATCTTTGTGTATGAATGTATGAATGAATACATGTTATGGATCTATCTATAGATGACTCAGGGTTCTTGAAGCCACAATCCAGAGGGAGACCACGCTCCACCAACCAAGATCATATGTTGGCGAGGAAGATTCTTGCTGAAGTGTCGGTAACTTGGTTATCTGCTTGCCAAGCCTTTGCTTTGCCTTGAACTTCTTTCGGCAGTTGCGAGCACATGACTGAGCAAACCAATACTATGTCCGCTTCAGCTCGCTTAGCTTCTCTCTTCAATGCATAGAAGAAGTCATTAACTTGCTCTCCCTGGGACCAGTTAGCTCTACAGAGCTTATGCATGGCTGCATACTTATCATCTGATGGGTCCAGAGTTCTCAAGTGCTGGAACACAGTGTCCAGACTAATCTGAGTACCAAGGAGTTCTCTGACCAGCTCAACTTCAGCAGGTCTTCTGTTCGCATAACCAGGAAGGAGGCCTGGTTCCTTCTTCCTTCACATGCTTCATTCAGCATGTAGGGTGCCACAGCTGCTCTGAATGCGGCCTCATACTCCTCAATCCGATCAACATCCCTGAGTGGTGGGATCACTAATTGGGCAAAACCCTGAGGTCTCAGTACACCTATCTTCGTGTCCATACTGGGGATATTATCTTGACTTATGTTGGAAAGCTATCCTGCTCGTCTGAATGCACACACTCGATGACGAAATGCAGAGGTTTATTCCGAGAAGTCAATATAATATTGGGTCATCCTGAAAGGAAAAGAAGAGAAAATAAGAGAACAATTAGGCCAAAGTAGGCAAGCGGCAGACGGCGATAATCATGCAGTCGTGCAAGCGTGCAGTCGTGCAGACACATGCAAACACATGCGTACTGGCAGCATACAGCAGTAACGAGCAAGGCCGTGCAGAGCCACATCATATCAAACCCAGGAATTTATTTACCTTTTTTTACTTTGTCCCTTTTCCCTGTCATTTTTTTATGATACAAACCACTTACGTGCCCAGCTCAATCAGTTGTGGTCATGTTAGGCTGTGCCGAGCGAGTGCTTTTAAGGTGAATCAGTCAGCAATTTCAATGAAGAGATCATGCTGCCACCTGGTAGTCTCGTTTGTTGTCAGCTGTTGTTGATGCATGTACCCACATGTGAGGTTTTTTTGGTCTGCTTTCTGTGTGAAATATATGTGAAATGGCTTGAAACAAATTGAAACTCTGATTGAAACACCGGAGGAGGTGGCGACTTTCGTTTCCAGTCACCAGTTCCTGAATTTATTCCTTCTGGTGCCTTCCAGTACCGATAACATGGAAAAACTTCCTTTTTTAAGTGACCCTGATATCCACCATTTGTGGGTTTGTTTGTTTGTTTTGATCGTGTCACGGAGTCACTTAAAATTCAAAAGAAGGAATAGGAATTACACCTGGAGATAGGCGGATCCAGGATCGACGATCGGGTGGGGGGCACTCTCCGGGGGGGGCGCTATCCGGACTAGTGGGGCGCCGCTTTTGACCGGCAAAATCTATCAGGTGGGCGCCAAATCCTATCGGTGCGCGCCGATTTTCGCATCCATGGGGGGGGGGGGGAGCGACATTTCAGGGGGCGCCGTGACCATTTCAGGGGAAACGTTCCCCCTTTGCCCCCTGGATCCGCCTATGCACGTGGAAAAATAGTTTTTTCAAAGAAGAATGTTTCGTGTGAGGTCTCCTCTGGTTATATCGATTTCTGTTTCGTCAGCGTGGAGCATTTTTTCGATTTTTTAATTCTTTGTAAATATGATAGGAAGACAGCAGAAATGAGGAACAAGAACCAGACAGAAGTAGAGTTAGCAAGATAAAATTAAAATAAGCATAAGTGTCGTCACCGGCAAAAAAGTGGGGGGGGGGCAGCTAAACTTCATCTTGATGCGGACAAAAAGTTTCAACGTCAGGGCCAAAAACTGTTCGAATTTGGGCTCCTCGTTGCCTTCTGCTGCGGCTGGTTATAAGAATGTCCTGTTTTCTCTCATTTTGACTGAGATCAGGAAATTTTTGCCAAAATGGGGGGGCCAGGCCTCCTGCCCCCTCCCTTTCCGACGTGTATGCAATAAAGCAACACCATGAGCAGGACCACAAGGCAGAGCAAATCAGAATAGCAATCATATAAAGCAATGTGCATGCAGTCAAAACAAATTACAAAGCAACATTCACTGGCAAAAGAGACAAGCTCATAGCCTAAGTCGAAACTAATACAAAGCAACATGCACTGGCAAGGCAAACAAGCGCATCAACATAGCAACAAGGTGCTGTAAGGTATTTTTGGAGTTTAACTGACACACTTTAACTGATACACGGCGCCTGTCGTATTGACAGAGTTCCGGTGTCCGTCGGCCGTAGTGCGCCGACCCCATATCACTCCTCACCCAACAGAGCTCCACTTGCGCCCCGGCTCCTCCTGCCGCGCGTGTGTTCATGTGTAGGAGTGGCCGAAGGCGGTCACGGGTGCGAGATGCCCGGCGCCTGTCGTATGACGGCGTTGCGGCGTCCGTTCGGACGTGTTCATCCCTGTGACTGTACGTTTGCCGTGCTTGTATTTTTAACGAGTGAGCTCTGAATATACATGTATGGACTCCACTTGCAATGGTACTGTCTGACACCCATATTGGCATTAGTATTACATCCATGATAAAAAGGAGTCAGACTTTTCTTGTGAGCTCTGAACGCCATATAGTTAATTTCATGGAAATTATAAATTCACACACTGGCATAATTACCATGTGTGCCGAATAATACGAGATAGACCTTTGCTTGGCCTCTGTATTTGGAAAGCCATGTTTAGCAATTTGTCCTATTGTGTTGTGGAGAAAGATAATAGGTAGGGGTTGCTTGTTTTTGAAGAATCACATATGTATGTAAAATATTAAATATTGCAGCACTGGTATGTTGCAGGGCTGGGTTGAAGTAGAGAAAAACGTCCACTTTCTCTAAATATTATCGAAAGAAATGATACTTCATCAGAAATACTGAACTCCGTAATTCTGCATCTTCCAGCGTCGTAAACAAAACACCGGAAATACCAAAACGCTGAAATAGCCAGCTGATCCATACATTGTAGCCAGCTGATGAAAATAATTTGTACACTGTGCCACGACAGTGGGACGATTATCTGTAGTTGCGCCCAACCCAGTTTTTACTGGCTGCCCTCCTTCCTCAGAGCCTGCCGTGTGGTGAATCAGTGGGCGTGTGCGATGCTGCTGGTGGTGGGTCCGCCGGGCTCCGGTAAGACGACCCTGCTGCGCCGACTACAGCAGCGCGCTCCCCTGGCGCAGCTGAACACCACGCTGCCCACAGTGGGGGCGGACATCGTCGACCTGCCGCTCTCCTCTGCACGCAGACCGGCCGTCGTCGCCGCGCGGGAACTGGGTGGGTTGGCTCAGGACTGACGGACAGTGGTTTCTGGGCAAAGGAAGATTGTATAGACTATGTAGGACATGGGGATGTGGTTTACTGAATGACATTTTCTACCAGTGATGTGTGTTCGGCTTCATGCTGAAAAACGTTTCTTAGCTTTATAAAAAGTCAGTGTAGTGATGTGTGGTTATATCAGCTCTCAATATAGATATATGCCTGCACTTTTGATGATAATTTAAATCACTGAAGTAATGTGACTCTGGTACGTCAGGTGGCTGCATGAGCCCGCTCTGGCCAGTCTACTACAGTTCCAGTCAGCTGTCGGGCATCATCTACGTCATCGACTCGGGTGACGTCACGCAAACGGCCTGTGCATCGGTACTACTCGTGGAGCTCCTAGCCCATCCGCAACTGAGCACTACCAAGGTACTTTGGTCATTGGCCTGACTTTCTAAGTTCGTGCTACGTGGTAGTTGCTATTTTAGTCTCGTGTAATCCGTTTTATTTTTATTTCCTTTCTGTTTTCACCGTAGTTCATTTTAGCTTGATGTTTTTTTGCTGCTCCCCGCCTTTTTGCACATGAATGCTTTAGATAGTGGTTGCTGGAATTTTTCATACAGCGTGGTAAAATTGAACATCTCTTCTGCACTTTATGCACAATATCTATCCTATGCACTTCTCGGTTTCACTCCTGCCCATGTGGCAGGTCCCCGCGTGAGGACTCGTTCTCGTCTTTGCTGCACCTTTCTCTCGTCGCAATGGCCTACCTGCTGGGCTTCAGCTCGCGGCCGGGCTGTTTCGTCATGCTGCCGTCGGCGGCGCTAGTGTCGCCGTCAGACACCGACTCCCAGCCGACCTATCACGCTCGTACTGCGGACGGCCGCTCCCTCTACCTGATGTGTAACAGCTGGTGCGCGCCGGCCGGTCGCCTGCTCATGCACCGGCAGCTGGCGCGCGCCCTGCGGCTGACAGAGGACCAGCCACTGAGCCTGTCGCCGCTGCCAGTGCCGGCCCCGACCTGCCGGCACGCCCGACTCAGGGCGGAGTTCGACCCCGACTACCAGCTCCTCTGTATGAGCGGGGCGAGGCTGCAGGACACGCTGCTGGACCGCGCGGGCGTGGTGTGGCCCGGCGCCAAGCTGCCCATCTGGCTGGACTCCAGGAATGTGGTGCAGGCGTCTGTGGTGAGCGTGGATCCGCCGCAGTGCTGCCGCCTGGCGAGAATGACGGAGCTGGAGATTGTGCCTCCCGGCGCCGGGGTGGATGGTGAGACGGAGGTGCCTGCGGCGGCGGCGGCGAGCTCGGCCGGGGCGCTAACTCAGCTGCGTCGCCTGCTGGGTCTGAGCTCCTCTGAGGAGAAGCCTCCGGCGCCTGCTAGACCTGAGTGGAGTCTTCGGGTGCAGGAGCTGCCGGCTGGGCCGGGGCTCGGCGCGGCAGACGCCTTCCTGGCTAACCGCGCCTGCCTGTGCCTGCGGGCGGACCTGCCGGTGGACGGAGGCGGCTGGTGTGAGGTGCGTCCGCTGCTGCTGCCGGAGCGGTGCCCTCCGGTGCTGATGTACGTGGTGGCGGCGGACGCTCTCACGGAGGCCGACCCTCTCCGGGCAGCTGCGCTGGCGGTCAGGGCTGACTCGTTGCTCTCGCCCGGCGCTGCTCTACTACCGGGCCCGGTTCGCCGTCAGCTGCGGCTGTCCGTCGGTGAACGGGTGCGGCTGACGCGGCTGACACCGCCTGCTGACGGCGTGGTGTCTCAGCTGACGCTGGTCTGGCACTCGGCCCGGTTGCCTGTCTCGGCAGCGGAAACTGTCCGACACGCGCTGGCCGGTTGGCAGGCCTGCTGCGCCGGCAGAGACGTCTGGTGGCAGTCCGGCGCACTACTGCGGCTGACCGACGAACAGACGCTGCAGCCGTTCGACGTGCTGCTGGAGTGTGACTCTGACGTGTTCCGCGTGGCGGCGCCACTGTCTGCAGAGCTGGTCATCAGTTCTGTGAGTCGGGTGTGCGGCGGAGAGGCGGGAGTTCCCTGGCCGCTGGCAGAGGATGCGTTGTCGGAACTCTCGCTCCCACCACCGCCTGGGGAGGACACTCGCTACACCTCCTTCTCAGCTGAGGAAGAACGGCTTCACGGCTGGTGCCGGCGCGCGCTGGCCTGCGGCGGCGCGCTGGGTCACGTCCTTATCTCCGGTGCCTCCGGCGTCGGCAAGACTGCTCTGGTGGGCCAGGTGTGCCGGCGGCTGGCGCGGCCGCCGCTCTGTGCGTACACGGCCGCACTGGACTGCAGCGCGCTGCTCGGGAAGAAGCCAGAGGCCGTTGTAGAGCGTGTGGCGCGACTTCTGCGGACGGCCGAGCGGCGGCGGCCGGCTCTGCTGGTGCTGGACTCGCTGGACGCCCTGCTGCCGGCGGAGACGGACGGCGCCGGGGAGCCGTCGCAGCGCGCCGCCTACTTCTGGCAGCTGGCCTCGGCGCTGTGTGGTCAGCTGACAGAGCGGCGTCCGGGCGTGCTGGTGGTGGCAGTGCTGAGTGGGGCGGGGCTGCACGCGGCGCTGCGCCGGCCGCCCGGACTGCATGTGTTTGGTCTGGAGATGACACTGTCGGCGGCTGACACGGCTGGTCGCGCCTGTCAGCTGCGGGAGCTGTGTGGGAAAGACGCGCAGCTGAGCGAGCTGCAGTGGCGCCGGCTGGCGGAGAGATGCCGGGCGTGTGTGGCACGCGATCTCAAGAACATCGTCACACGAGCTCGGCTCGGTAGTGAGGCCGGCAGAACTCCAGCAATCGCCTCACGGACAGCTGATGCGTCAGTCATCACGGAAATTCATCGTGTCTGTGGAGGTAGCTCACCCAGAGCGGGTTTATCGAGTCAGCATTCGTCTCCGGCCAGGAGCGAGGGCCGGCTGACGGAGGCGTCCCTGACGGCTGCGCTGGAAGGGTTCACGCCCGCCTCTCTGCAGCTGCTGCAGCAGTCGCGGCCGGCGCCGGTCACCTGGCGGCAGCTGGGCGGACTGCAGCTGCTGCGCCGGCAGCTGGTGGCGGCGCTGCAGCGGCCCCTGCAGTACCCGCGGCTGCACGCGCGCGCCGGCCGGCCGCCGCAGCCGCGTGCTCTGCTGTACGGTCCCGCCCGGCACCGGGAAAACACTGCTGGCGCGCGCCCTGGCGGACAACAGCGACATCAACTTCTTCACGGTCAAGGTGGGTTTGCAGGCGCCGGTTTTCATTTTCCATTGAAACAGTCATAGCTAGATTTGCCATTAAACTTATTGAAGCTAGCTAATCCCTTATGGGGAAATGTGTGGCTCAGTTGATTGCATCAATGTCTCCTGAGCCACAGGTCCCGGGTTAATGTCCCGGTAGAGTCTTTTAATAAGTTGATATTACCCCCCAAATCACTCTCAACAGGGTGAGGGTTGGCGACGCCTTATAAGCCTGGCATTTCGTGCCAGGCTTATGATATATATATTCGTTATATTGGTTGTTAAACCCAATTATTATTACTAATGCTTTTAGCATTGATTGTACCACAAGATAAGACAGTGAGTTTTTCAATATTTGTAAGGTATCATGAAGCCTGCTTTGTGGAATATCCAGGTTTAGTTTTTTTGCAAGCCTGTATTTTTCGTATTCTAACGAAAGGCGGGATGGTTATCCATTGGCACGGAATAGTGTGGAATCTATGATTGTTGATTGATTGATTATTTGGGCTTAAGGGCGCGCCAACCCTAAAGGTCATATAGCGCCCGAATCTATTATTGTTATCTGCGCCCCCAATGTAAATGCTTAATGACCATTTTTACTTTTGTTGCAGGGGCCAGAGCTGCTGTCGAAATACATAGGAGCCAGCGAGATGGCGGTGCGAGACCTCTTCGAAAGGTGCGACCGTATTCTGAAACTTAAATACGCAAGTGTTTTCAGCTCAATCTTCATCATCATTTTCTGTTAGACGGAACTCAATGCGGATATATCCTGCTAAAAAGAAATGCAATGTTTTTGACTGCCGTTCTTGTGTGTTGATTTTCCGTGTTTCCTCCACGTCTATTGCTTGCACGAGCGGTCACAGAGCTGATGCTGCAGACTTATCGGAAAATGTAATGTGGAATAGTTATGGCTTGGAGTTCGGTCGCCTTCAGGGCTACATGAATCTGTGTGGCATTTTCATTGGTCTCTGTCCCAAACAACGCTGGTACGAAGCCCATCTGGCGGCAGGGCGTGGCGCGCCAGTCCGGCCATCATCTTCTTCGACGAGTTCGAGTCTCTGGCTCCGCGGCGAGGCCACGACAGCACGGGCGTGACGGACCGGGTGGTGAACCAGCTGTTGACGCTGCTGGACGGCGCTGAGACGCCCTCTGGCGGCGCGCAGGTGGCGCTGCTGGCGGCCTCCTCCCGGCCCGACCTGCTGGACCCTGCGCTGCTGAGACCCGGCAGGATCGGCCGCCTGCTGCGCTGCCCCCTGCCGGACGCTGCAGCCAGGAAGGAGATCCTGTGCGCGCTGACCGGGGATGTGCCGCTGGCGGGAGATGTGAGGTGGGCGCCGGTGGTGGCGCGGACCGGAGGGCTGACCGGCGCTGACCTGCGCGCGCTGGTGGCGGACGCCCACCTGCGGGCTGTCAGGGAGACGCTGACTGCGGCCGAGCTCACCTGCGGAGCGGCGCCGCTCTGTGAGCAGGAGGCTGCGGCCGTCCGGCAGGTGGCGGGACCGCCGATGGACTCTGCTGAGGCGCGGACGGTACAGCAGCACGGCCGACTGGCTGTGTCGGACGCTGGGGCGCTGAGGACGGCGCCGCCGCCGGCGGTGGCCTGGAGACACGTGGAGGCGGCGCTGGCTAACCTGCGGCCGTCGCTGTCAGTCGCAGAGAGGAGGAAGTACGAGGCCGTGTATGAACAGTTCGAGCGGGGCAGAGGAGAGGCCAGTGGTGGTCCCGGGGAGTCGACCGGCGCGCGGCCACGACAGAGGGTGTCGCTGGCGTGAAATCACGCTCAGGAGGGGTCGCTTTGCAATGGTCAATGGAAGTGTTACGTCACTGCTGCCTCAGGAATAATTCAGGCGCTGCCTGGTTGGGCTTAGTCTTCATATCAGTGGGGAGAATATTGACCCGGTCGTCACGTTTTCCCGCCAGTTCGTTCGTGCCTACAGCTGAATGCAGCCTTGTTATGAGTTTCTCCGTGGAGGATGGGCACAGTCAAGCAGTATTCAGTCAGCTCAATATTTCGCTGTTGTTCTGCTTCAAGCAAGGTTTCTTATGCACCCCATTTATTTGGTTGCTTCTGCAATATTATGCAGCATGACTAGTACGAGTTTTATATCATGTTAGTGGGCTGTGATTAAGTTTCATTTGTTACTCGGTATGTGTTTCATTTTATGTGTATGCTCAAATGGGTTGGACATTTGTTGTTTACAAATTGTTATACTATTGTCATACAATGAATGCCCTTTTACTGCATTAGTATGTTTTCTGGACGTCTGAGGTATGGCGCGTCGCTCTAAATAGCAGAGTTGCACGGCGACGTCCCTACACAATGCGCGTGCGGTTGCGGGGAACATCACGGGAGGCGGTGCCCGTTACATCAGGGGCACTTAGAGAGCCCGGCACTGTGGTGTACACATCACCAGGTGTGACCTGAGCTAATTACAACCCTCTCCGGGTGGTTATTCTTCTTTGAGTGTGATCCGGGCTCTCTCCCCTTCACCCCTCCCCAGGTGCTGGTGGTATTCTCCAAGTGTGACCCGGGCTCTCTCCCCTCCACTCCTCCCCTGGTGCTGGTGGTATTCTCCAAGTGTGACCCGGGCTCTCTCCCCTCCACTCCTCCCCAGGTGCTGGTGGTGTTCTCCAAGTGTGACCCGGGCTCTCTCCCCTCCACTCCTTCCCAGGTGCTGGTGGTGTTCTCCAAGTGTGACCCGGGCTCTCTCCCCTCCACTCCTCCCCAGGTACTGGTGGTGTTCTCCAAGTGTGACCCGGGCTCTCTCCCCTCCACTCCTCCCCAGGTGCTGGTGGTGTTCTCCAAGTGTGACCCGGGCTCTCTCCCCTCCACTCCTCCCCAGGTGCTGGTGGTGTTCTCCAAGTGCGACCTCAGCTCGCCGGCTGAGCTGGCTGAGTACCAGTGCCTGCTGCGGCTGGCGGAGCTGCGTCAGCTGAGCACGCAGCAGCTGACGTCAGCCGCCGTCAGCTGTGCCTCTGACGAGGGCGTGGAGCAGGTGCTAGACTGGGTCAAAACCTGCAGCGCCGCCAGAAAGCCCGCCTAGGCACGACCCAACGCCATGCGCGGTGAGGGGTGGCCTAGCGCACGCACTGTGCTCCCGAGGGGCCATCTATAAACTATCAGTCTCCGGTTTTGATGGCCCGCTGAGTAAGAGCTGGACATTCGTGTCACATACAAAGCACGGAACGTAACCAGGAAATGTGGCACGGTTTCTGGAATGTTCTTCCTCGGGTTTGAGTCGCGATACCTACAGAGGGAAATTCGCGACCAAAATTCCAGACACGTCGTAAATCAAGCTCTTGATCGAGCGAATGCTTCCACCGTTTCCGATTTGGGATTGCAATGAGCAAGGACAGTGTCCAATCAGTCGGGACAGTGCCATTGGAATTTGGTATGCTCCATGGGTCAGGCATTAGCTGGCTCTAGTCAGCTGTCGGGATAGTGTCCCAATAAAACCAGATGACTGTCACAAATGATATATTCACCGCCTTGAGTTCATGCATGTCATCGTTTCAACATGCTAATACAGCTCGCACAAGGAATCACACGAGAGAGGTTGTCACCTGCTGTAGGTCTGAAGATGACGACTGCGATTCACAACCGGCGCCGTCCACGTCTATACCACAGCGTCGCCGAGCACACCCTAAACACGACTGCAAACTCGGTCCAGCCTCCGTACAAGTACCGGCGCCAACTCCCGCCGCAAACAAAGAACTGAATCACAGAGTCTGCCCTCACACAGCCAGCCCCAGGGCGACTTGTTCACAGCGCACGTCCTCCTACAAAAACGCCTCCCGTCGCCAGGCTCCCACACGCTGCAAACATTAACCAGCCATACCGCTCACCTCACACCACCGGTCACAGCTGACTGCGAGGCTAAGGGTCGCCCTCAACGCCTGCTGGCCACACGCGTCCGCCGGCGGCCCGCTAAAACCGTCCAAGCCAGACTGGCAGCATAGTCCGCTGGCACGTGGCCTCCGGGTCCGAACCGACAGAGGATTCTTGGTGTCAGCATCGCGCGGCCCATCACAACCCAGCTGGCACTGCGCCGGCCTCCGGGCCTCCACATCGCACGCTGCTGAGGTTCATCCGGCGCTCTCCCGAGATCCCTGACCGCCTTAGAGGACAAGTCCACACGGGCGGCGTCACTGTTGTATAGCAGTCCCGTGACTGACGAGGCCGCGCCTTGACCCGGAGAGCGGTCGGTAAGGTGACGAATCCTGAAGACGCCGCCTGACTGGGGCCGGTTCAGTGTATCCTGGTCAGCTCCTCCACGGCCTTAATGATGTCGTCGACGGTGGCCGGCCTGCGCTGGCCCGCCGAGTCCGAGATCTGAGCCCAGCGGGAGGGGAGGCGTTACAGGGGAACAGGACGGCGCTGACGGGCGCCGCGCTCCACGCCGCCGGGAAGGGCAGCAGCGCACATGCACGGCCAGCAGTTATACAGTGCGAGTCCGCTGTTCTCCCCGAGTCTACGGTTCTAGACAAGGTGTAGGTATGTTGTTGACAGGTCTGTTCAACATGAGTGGCTCGGGTGATTTCTCCAAAGTGGGAATAGTTAACAAAACAAACATCGGTACAGAAAAGCATACCTCGTGGTCCTCGACAGGTTGGACATAACAACTTGGTATACTGAGATTAAAGACGGGTGTTCTGAGGTTAAAGAGCGTATACTGATATTTAAGACGCTCCATTAAAAAGGAAGGAATCCAAGGTCTGAACAAGATTTGAGATCCTAAATATTCCGGACTGGAAATAAACTTTAAATACTTTGAACCTGAGATTGAATGGAGCCTGTGCTCTAAAAATATGCCGGCCTTGTAAGAGCGTAACTTGTTACATCGATCAATCTCATTTCCACGGCCTTCAGTTTCTAAGATCCAGGAAGGAAGAACACCAATTCATATGACATGGAAATGGGCAAGGGAGCCTGATCGTAATGTAAATCCCCAAACCAAATAAATATCTGCCCCTCCAGCACGACTCGGAAATGATCACACATACAAACGAGAGTTTCGGAAAGATACCGGAGCCCAAGAAAGGCTATGATTCGAGGACAAGTTGTTTGTTAGTTAGTCCCCCCTGCGCGGCGTATGCGCACCTCTCGAAGGCTGCATCACTGACCGTCATGTTTCGCACCACCTCAGCCATCTGGTCACGGTTGAGGTCCAGGAAGCTCTCGATAAGGTCGCCGTCGATGAAGCCCTCGCAGGGCTCGGTCTTTCGTTCGCAGCGGTAGGCTCGCCAGGAGGCGTGCTCGATTTTGCCGACCGGCCGAATCACTCGAGCCAGCTGGTCCTGCAGCTCATTGATGAAGCTGTAAAACTCCCGTTCCAGCTGCGTCACCAGACCTGGCGGACAGAAAAGTACACTGGTGAAGCTTAGTCACCACACCTGAGGAACAGAGAAGTACATTGATGAATCCGTAAAACTTTTTGTTGTGTGTGTTGGGGTTTAGGGCGCTCCAGCGACTAGGCTATGTCGCGCCCATAAAACTTTTCGTTCTTTGATATAAAAATATCATTTGTTTCACATGGTTGTACGCGTACAATCGCTCTGCGCGCGGTCCCGCTCGTCACTGACCAATGGAGCCCTGGACGGTGCCGAAGAGCACGCAGCCAGAGGTGGGCGCCATGTTCTCGGTGACACCCTGCATGACTAGGGAGCCGTGTCTGAAGACGTTGATCATGTCGCCCACGTGGTAGCGGCCCGTCTCCTGCATCTGCATCCTCTCCTCGTCCGTGGTTGCCGCGCTGCCAGGGAGAGAGGTTACATGAGAGAGACCGGTAAATGAGGGTAAAGGGGAGATACGCGGGGAGTAAGGTTACATGGGAGAGACCGGTAAATGGTACAGGGAAGAGACGCGGGGAGTAAGGTTACATGGGAGAGATCGGTAAATGGTACAGGGGAGAAAGGCGGGGCGTGGGGTTACATGGGTTACATGGGAGAGACCGGTAAATGAGGGTACAGGGGAGAGACGCAGGGAGTGAGGTTACATCGGAGAGCCCGGTAAATGATGGTACAGTGGAGAGACGCGGGGAGTGAGGTTACATGGGAGAGACCGGTAAATGGTACAGGGAGAGACGCGGGGTGTAAGGTTCCATGGGAGAGACCGGTAAATGGTACAGGGGAGAAACGCGGGGAGTAAGGTTACATGGGAGAGACCGGTAAATGAGGGTACAGGGGAGAGACGCAGGGAGTGAGGTTTCATGGGAGAAACCGGTAAATGAGGGTAAAGGGGAGAGACGCATGGAGTGAGGTTACATCGGAGAGACCGGAAAATGATGGTACAGTGGAGAGACGCGGGGAGCCAGGTTACATGGAAGAGACCGGTAAATGGTACAGGGAAGAGACGCGGGGAGTGAGGTTACATGGGAGAGACCGGTAAATGATACAGGGGAGAAACGCAGGGAGTGAGGTTACATGGGAGAGACCGGTAAATGAGGGTAAAGGGGAGAGACGCATGGAGTGAGGTTACATCGGAGAGACCGGAAAATGATGGTACAGTGGAGAGACGCGGGGAGTGAGGTTACATGAGAGAGACCGGTAAATGGTACAAGGGAGAAACGCGGGGAGTAAGGTTACATGGGAGAGACCGGTAAATGAGGGTACAGGGGAGAGACGCAGGGAGTGAGGTTACATGGGAGAAACCGGTAAATCAGGGTACAGGGAAGAGACGCGGGGAGTAGGGCTACATGGGAGAGACCGGTAAATGGTACAAGGGAGAGACGCGGGGAGCCAGGTTACATGAGAGAGACCGGTAAATGGTACAGGGAAGAGACGCGGGGAGTGAGGTTACATGGGAGAGACCGGTAATTGGTACAGGGAAAAGACGCGGGGAGTAAGGTTACATGGGAGAGACCGGTAGATGGTACAGGGGAGAGACGCGGGGAGTGAGGTTACATGGGAGAGACCGGTAAATGAGGGCACAGGGGAGAGACGCAGGGAGTGAGGTTACATGGGAGAGATCGGTAAATGATGGTACAGGGGAGAGACGCGGGGAGTGAGGTTACATGAGAGAGACCGGTAAATGGTACAGGGGAGAGAAGCGGGGAGTGAGGTTACATGGGAGAGACCGGTAAATGGTACAGGGAAGAAACGCGGGGAGTAAGGTTACATGGGAGAGACGGGTAAATGAGGGTACAGGGGAGAGACGCAGGGAGTGAGGTTACATGTGAGAAACCGGTAAATCAGGGTACAAGGAAGAGACGCGGGGAGTAAGGTTACATGGGAGAGACCGGTAAATGGTACAAGGGAGAGACGCGGGGAGCCAGGTTACATGGGAGAGACCGGTAAATGGTACAGGGAAGAGACGCGGGGAGTGAGGTTACATGGGAGAGACCGGTAAATGAGGGTACAGGGGAGAGACGCAGGGAGTGAGGTTACATGGGAGAGACCGGTAAATGGTACAGGGAAGAGACGCGGGGAGTAAGGTTACATGGGAGAGACCGGTAAATGGCACAGGGAAGAGACGCGGGGAGTGAGGTTACATGAGAGAGACCGGTAAATGATGGTACAGGGGAGAGACGCGGGGAGTGAGGTTACATGGGAGAGACCGGTAAATGATGATACAGGGCAGAGACGCGGGGAGTGAGGTTACATGGGAGAGACCGGTAAATGATGATACAGGGCAGAGACGCGGGGAGTGAAGTTACATGGGAGAGACGCGGGGAGTGAGGTTACATGTGAGAGACGCGGGGAGTGAGGTTACATGGGAGAGACCGGTAAATGATGGTACAGGGGAGAGACGCGGGGAGTGAAGTTACATGGGAGAGACGCGGGGAGTGAGGTTACATGTGAGAGACGCGGTAGTAAGGTTACATGGGAGAGACCGGTAAATGATGGTACAGGGGAGAGACGCGGGGAGTGAAGTTACATGGGAGAGACCGGTAAATGATGGTACAGGGAGAGACGCGGGGAGTGAGGTTACATGGGTGAGACGCGGGGAGTGAGGTTACATGGGAGAGACGCGGGAGTGAGGTTACATGGGAGAGACCGGTAAATGATGGTACAGGGGAGAGACACGGGGAGTGAGGTTACATGGGAGAGACGCGGGGAGTGAGGTTACATGGGAGAGACGCGGGGAGTGAGGTTACATGGGAGAGACGCGGGGAGTGAGGTTACATGTGAGAGACCGGTAAATAAGAGTACATGGGAGAGACGCGGAGGGCCAGGTTACATGAGAGGACAGACCGGTAAATGGTACAGGGAAGAGAAGCGGGGAGTAAGGTTACAAGGGAGAGACCGGTAAATGAGGGTACAGGGGAGAGACGCGGAGGGTCAGGTTACATGGGAGAGACCGGTAAATGGTACAGGGAAGAGACGCGGGGAGTAAAATTACATGAGAGAGACCGGTAAATGGTACAGGGAAGAGACGCGGAGAGTGGGGTTACGTGGGAGAGACCGGCAAATGGTACAGGGAAGAGACGCGGGGAGTAAAATTACATGGGAGAGACCGGTAAATGGTACAGGGAAGAGACGCGGGAGTAAAATTACATGGGAGGGACCGGTAAATGGTACAGGGACGAGACGCGGGGAGTAAGGTTACATGGGAGAGACCGGTAGATGGTACAGGGGAGAGACGCGGGGAGTGGGGTTACATGGGAGAGACCGGTAAATGGTACAGGGAAGAGACGGTTGCACGTGGGCACAGAGAGTTACGCGATGGAGTGAAGACACAGGGGAATGAGATTACAGGGAAGATGGATGAGAAGGTTACAGTGGAGACAAGGCTAAGTGATGGTACAATGAAGATATATGGGTGAGGGTGTAGGGGAGATATGCGGGTGAGAAAGGGTACCGGGGAGGGACGTGACCCCGATACTATTTTGGACCTCTGGAGTAACCTCGAAGGAAAGAAGTAATACATTCCTGACGGTTTCCACACAGATTCAGTTCGAGAGCTTCATAGCGGTAAACAAACCCAGTATGTGTTGGTTACATTCAGCAGACAGCTCAGTACCGTAACTACATGAGGCTCAAGATCCCGTTAACACCCGAGGTTATGTCTAACCTTTGTGAGGCGCTTCATAACGCACACGCCAGAATAATTCAGGCCGGCGTTTGTTTGGCAACCAGCAAGAGCAGATTACCTGTCCTTTTGGCAGACGAATAGATTGTGACTATTCTCGGCGCCCAGGTAGGTTTCATCATCCAGAATCTCCACCGCCGTCATGTACTTGGCGTTAAAGTCGCGTGCCATCTGCCGAGAGCTCAGGTTAAAACGCCAAATCCTCCGCCGTATCTTAGTTCAGATCGATACTGTGGTGAAAATATTGAAAAAAATGTTCACATTCTCAAAGCACAGTTGCATCACCGATACAAGGCAGCAACTACGAAGGAAACGACGCATCAAAGCAGAATTTTTTCTCAAAACAATAAATGAATGAAGACAAACATAGCGCCCGCAAACTTGAAATCAATCCCGCGCTAAATCTCTGTTCAGTCAAAAAGGTCACCCTCATCTAAGGCTTCCATCGATACGATAGGAGGAGGTGAGACTCACCTCATCGAAGTTGCCCTCGACGGCCTTGTACTGGAGGGCGGTGATGGAGCGCATCAGGTCGCCCACCAGTACGAAGTCGCCCTTGGTCTTGAGGTAGAGTGCCACTATGTTGTTGAAGTGGCTGCACTCCAGCCTCAGCTCGCGCTCTGCCGTCCACTCGAACAGCCGAACCTGAGCGCGGCGCAAATTCCCCCGTGACTGCCAGCCGCGCCGATCTACATCCGAGTGCGACCTTCACATGCCCGGACAGTTCGGCACGCGTCAAGTTCACGGAGGTTCACCCCGGCGTGACGCTTTGACTCAAGCAAAAACATTCTCTGAACGTTCTACGGGGAGATGGAAGACAGTATAACTATTTTCGACAAACCACTATGTGTCAACCTTGAACATTTTCCGAGCAATTGGATGACTTGACAGTCCCAGTATGCATCCACTGTCTCTTACCGTATTGTTGATGCTTGCCAACAGTTTTCCGTTGAAGGCGGCCAGGCTATAACAGGCGCCCTTGTTTTCTTTCTCCGCTACCTGGGTAAGTTTCTGGTCGTGGTACTGGAACACCACTATCCGACCCTGCCGGAAAACTGAGTCAGACTCTGGTCGACTGAAACACCACTATCCTACTCCATTGGAGAACTGGGTCAAATCCTGGTCGTGATACTGGAACACCACTATACGACCCTGACGGAGAACTGGATGAAATTCTGGTCGTGGTACTGGAACACCACTATCCGACCCTGACGGAGAACTGGGTGAAATTCTGGTCGTGGTACTGGAACACCACTATCCGACCCTGACGGAGAACTGGGTCAAATCCTGGTCGTGGTACTGGAACACCACTATCCGACCCTGACGGAGAACTGGGTCAAATTCTGGTCGTGGTACTGGAACACCACTATCCGACCCTGACGGAGAACTGGGTCAAATTCTGGTCGTGGTACTGGAACACCATTATCCGACCCTGACGGAGAACTGGGTCAAATTCTGGTCGTGGTACTGGAACACCACTATCCGACCCTGACGGAGAACTGGGTGAAATTCTGGTCGTGGTACTGGAACACCACTATCCGACCCTGACGGAGAACTGGGTGAAATTCTGGTCGTGGTACTGGAACACCACTATCCTACTCCATTGGAGAACTGGGTCAAATTCTGGTCGAGGTACTGGAACACCACTATCCGACCCTGCCGAAAAACTGGGCCAGATTCTGACCATGGCACTAGAACACCACAGCGCACGTGACGGTGCCGCCCCGTGCGACAACCTGTCGCCCACGCATCCACACCCCCACGAAAATATCTGCCGGCGGCGGCGACTGCGACCTTACCATCCCTACCATCACTACGCCATCCGTCCCGCCCCGCTACAATAGCTCCAACATTCAATGAATCCTCGAGCACCTCTGCCGCGCCCAGACAAGTGTAAGCTGCTGCTGTGGTGTGGACATCACATTACCTGACGTGGGTCTGGTGGTGTGATGCAGATGTCCTGCAGCGGAAAATGTTTTTGGCTGCGTCATATAGTATTCAGCAAAGGACTCAGAAACAGCAAGGCATCAACTTCCTCATTAAGTTCTAGTTAGATTCTGACACCTTTTAGTCGATTGACTGTTTTCTCGAAAATGTGTTTTCGCACCGGCTTAATGCGTGTACCTGCCTCGCTTGTTACATGCCACCGCTCCCAAGTAGAGCACAGCAGGGTTTGCGCTGTGCTGGGTTTATGTTGTGCGGGACGGTCGCCGTCTCCTGGACGACCGACTCTCCGGTACTGATATGACATTCGGCTGCAAAACCGAGCCCGAAATCAGGCAAAACGAGGAGCTGAACCTTAATTTATGTAGAATAAATTGAACCCACGAAGAAATCGAACGGTGAGACTTACTTTTTGAGACAGCTAATCATCTTAAATAATTCAGGGCTCGGTATTTTCTAATGAAAAAACCGGCAACCAATGATGAGTTTAAAGTGGGGTAATCCCTAAGGTCATTTCTGGGAGCTTTATCAAGTTCCACATAAACTTTAGTTACAGCAGTTTAAAGACAGTTGTGTTCAATTATTTTCATTCATGTTCTCACAACTGAGGCTCTAGAATCATGATTACATATTGTTTCTGCGAATCACGCCAAGCAACCAGTGGCGGATCTAGCCGGTCGGTTGGGGGCATGCCAAAGTCGAAAAGCAAAAAAAACGTCACCGGGTGAAATATTTTGTTCAAATTTGACTACACTGTACGTTTTCGGGGTACCTAAAGTCAAGTCGAAAAGGAAAAAAGGTCACCAGCTGAAAGATGTGTCCACAAAATGTTGGTTTTTGCTATCCAAGGCACAATGTTTACACTGAAGTTGACTTGTTCTGCATGAAGTTCAGAGTTGAAGCACCAACTCATTTTATAATTGAGTCCAAGTTGTGCTCAGGACTTTGCTTATGAACTAAAAGAGAGGCCGGTGAAAAAGGAGGTCGACAGCTTTAGGGGGAACATAGTTTCGCCCCGAGCTTTTCCGCTGGGGGGGGAATATCTCCCTCCCCCTGGATCCGCCACTGCACGCAACGGAGCAGCATCGGCGAAGGTTTACGAAAACACGGCAGTCAAAGTATACGAGCCTCATAATTTCTTCCTTACTCAGCCAACAACAGACAGAATGATTGGCTAATGAATGATTGGTTACAAAAATAAGAGCTTATAGCATAACAGAATACGATGGATGTGAATACTGAGCAAAAACAAACATCAAACAACCAGGTCGACAGAGGGCTGGAACCATAAAAGGCAGCGCGGTGGGTGGAGCAACAATATCAGAATCATCGCACTGAAGCTATGTAGGACGACAAACAGGAGGTTCACAACAACCCGGTCGGACTCCAGCCTATAGTTTTAGTGCGGTGGCAAAGCGACTGCAGTGAAGATGTTGGGTATTTTAAGCCGCTGCTACTCCTCTCTGCTATAAACAAATTTTCATATAATCGGGAATACATGGTCTACTACCCAAGGACGAACCGCTATTTTAGCGACTAGAATTCGTGGTAAACCATTCATTTATCTGTATTTGGGCAACTGTGTCCTCGTCACGATGGTAGGAAGACTAGCTCCGCTTCTTGTGGCCCTGTTTGCCAGCCCGCCTCTGGCTGAGAGAATGTTTGTGTTCTCGATGTTGCCGGTCCCACCAAAGGAGGGTTCCAATTCGTCAGAGGAGAGCTCTGAGACGTCCAGCGAGGCCGAGGCACCCGATCCGCCTCCGAGCCCGGCGGACGTCTGGAGTCTGGTGCCGGACCAGACGCTCGTGCACCGACCAGACGAGTTTCTCACCGCTTCGCTGGCCAGCAGGACCGATGCCACCTCCCTGGTTCACTGCGGCATCCTCTGCGGTAGGGATCCGGGATGCGCCGGCGTCAACTTCGACGAGACTGAGGGCGGTCTGTGCGAGCTGGTGTCAGACGTGTCGTCGACGGAGGAGATACCGGAGCTCAGGGCCCAGTCCAGAGCGTTTGTGGTCGCCTCTGCAGAAGTATCCACCACCGAGCCTGAGGACATCAGTCGGCCCCCGTGTCCGGAGCACTTCCAATACTACCGAACGGACGACAGTGAGCTGTGTCTGGGCAAGACGCCGTCCCACTACAGCTGGGACCACGGCGCGGAGGCGTGCGGCAGGCTGCTGCTGGGTGCCATCCCACTGGTGGTGCCCAGTCTTGACTTTATCCGCACGGTCAGGAATCTGGGCTACGCCCACTGGACGGGCGTGCGTCGCGACAATAACGTCGGCACCGACGCCGGGGGCAGCGCGGTTCCGGTGTACGACGCCTACCGCACCGACACCGGCCTCACCATCGGCTGCGAGCTGATGGCTGAGCGACAGGAGACCCGCAACTGCGCCGAGTCGCACCCGGTGCTGTGCGAGACTGCGGCCCTCGGCCCGGCCGGCTGCCCCGCCGGCTGGAGCGGCCTCTTCACATTCTGCTACCTGCTGGAGGAGACGCCGCTGCCGTGGATGGCCGCCCGCCAGCGGTGCCACAGTCTGACAGCGCTGCTGGCCTCGCCGCGGCAGTGGCGGGAACTGGCGCTCATCCGGCAGGCCAAAATTATCCAGGGCGATCCGGTATGGTCCGGCTGGAACGACCTTGAGGAACAGGGAGTGTGGAGGAGTGCAGACGGTCGCCTGGGTCAGCCCGCGTACTACACGGCGGAGGAGAGGGACGGCTGGGCTGAAGGCCAGCCCACTGGCGGAGACGGGGAGGACTGTGTGGAGCTCAGCAGGGAGGGAGCCGTGGACAGGAGGTGTACAGACCGACTGCCCTACATCTGCCAACGGCCCATACCAGTCATGGAGGAGGGGGACCAGTAAGTGGGGGAAGGCTCATGATCACGACCATGTGACTCCGCATCCGAGTTCCCGCCTTTGGGATCAAGTCGGTTCCACGTTCAACATATTCGCAACGATGGAAACTCCTATGTATCCTCACCAAATTTTATGAAAACCATTCACTGATTACATTCAACTACCAGAAAAATCGCATGCCAACTGTTGTTCCATACATAATCCACCAGTGAAATACAACAAATCATAATGAACTAGAATTAAGTTTTTTCTCTTGGGACTTGCGCGTCACGTTCTCATCTCCTGGAGGCCGCCAGGTCAGTCACTGTATCCGTGACGACATCCCTGATGCCACCAGGCCATTTTTTAACATGTTAACTGAGGGGCATTTGCCCCCCAGTCGGCCGAAATGCCCCCCCCGTGAAACGGCTTCTGATAGACAAGAGATGCCTCAAAACTGAACAAACGCAAACTCGCCTAACGAAAACAAGAAGACACCGCCTAATAATAATGATTTTGTTCTATTGCTCGTCCCAAATTGACAGTCCAAAATTGTGTCAAAATATTTCCACCAGTAGCTATCTACTCCATCGTGCAAAAACGAAACAAAGTGCGTATTTACGGGAAATCCCGGCAAAGCAGCCCCAACTAATCCTAACGCTAGAGATATCCTACAACCAATCGAACATCGTGTTCCATTTCCGTCCAGAAGCCCACGTCCCAGCCAGAACCGTGGGATTGCATGATGCTCTCATGGGCGCCATATGACCTATGATGTCGGCGCGCCCCTAAACTCCAACTATGATGATGATGACGATGCTCTCATTTCATACGTGGCCAGTGGTGAGTTGTCTGCGCTCGTTCGTGGATTAGGCGGGACACGGTGTAGGCAAAGCGCGTCAGACTGGTTGCTGGCGTGGCGGTGTGAAGTGCTCAACCTATTTATTTATTATTTTGGTGTGAGCATACGTAAACTATACACTGAAAAAACAACACCTCGAGCGTAGAATTCCAATCTGTCTAGTCCTAAAAGTACCCAATTTTTAAGCATTTTTCTAGAATTTTTAGTAAATCTATTCTGACAGCTGCCTTAATTTCAGCATTAAAAGTGTAACATTAGAAGCGTGTGGTAATTTAATCTCTGTGCTATTTTAGCACGGGACGGTTCCATTCGTGCTGAAAATGCAAAGGGGTAAATTTATACGTACATGCACTCTGCAGAGTATTTGTATGGAACTCGCAAACTGCCTCAAGAATAGTCTTACTCTCCTGTGGTGAAACAATTCTGCCAATAGATTAAAACGAGACATTTGCTAATTTAACTACGCTAAAGTAATGTTTTCATTCCTCTGATTTTCTTTTGAGTGTGTTTCTATGATATAAGAAGGTATTTCTTTACTATAACTAACACGTGGGTAGAACCGTGCCGTTTTGTTTTCGCTACAGTTCTGAGCTTGAACCAACGCGTTGCAGTTCTGCATTCCACAGAGTGTTGATCACGACGCGTGGAGGTTAGTCTAGTCGTGGAGAAGAAACGAAAATGAAATCATTCTAGCTAAGTGCAACAAATAGCAAAGAGCTTTTGAATTGCCTCAATGGGCCTGATATGAATCGTTTATATACCTATCTTTGTCCGGCATCCAGGGCGTCTTCAAGGGTTTTCCACAAGAGCCCGGATGCACAGTGGTGAGGTAGTGATAACCTATTTTTTCACTTGAATTAAGCATATCCAATAGTATTCCAGCACAGATATCGAATGTGCCCTTTTCCGAACAGTAAAGGGATTTCAACCCCCCCCACCCCCGTAGCGATGCTTTTGTTAGCCACTCTCGGGATATAGATGGGTCATTCCAGAACAAATCGTCCAGGTAGGAAAAAGTCCAACATGACTCACTCCTCAGATTTCCACCAAACTTTTACTCAAGGCCCTCTATACAAAAGAACAATTGGGCCTATTTTCAGGTCAAAAGGTCAAAGAGGTCACCAGATAGAGGTCATGAAGGTTTCAAAGCTAACACAAACATTGAATCAGAAATAATTTCATCTCTTAAAAGTGGCTGATCTAAATTGATTTGTATGGATATCGCTGGATATAAGATACCCACATCGGTTCATATAAGAAAAATAAAAAAACACTTTTCTTTCAGGTCAGGTTTTGACCTCATGACCTTGTGACCTCCTCTTTAAATTCAAATTTTAAAAACATATTCTAATTTTTCACTGGGTGCTCCTCAGGGTATAAGCTAACCAATGGTGGGTGATCATTGCTTAAATCAGATTTAGTAAGAAGTCACAGAGGCCATCAGTTAGGTAAAGTTATCATTTTTGGCCATGAACGGTTCTCCGGCCACCTCAGAAAAATAGGTGGGGGCTGGCCTCCGAGACCCCCTCCAGTGCGCGTGTTAAGAAAGTTGTGCAATGCCTCAAAGAGGTGATCCGCGGTGATGAGTGGAAATGATGCAGTGGTAAGCGGATATGAAAGAGGAAAAGTTGCGAAGTGTAAAACGAGGAGGTCTTAGACAAAAAACATAAACCTAGTGATGTTTGTGCAAAGAGGAACTAAATTATTGTAGTTATTGAAGGCTGATTCAAATATTGTTCCAAATTTGAGTGCAAATTAAAGGTACCTATTTCGATTATTAGAAGTAATTATGAAAACAAATATTTAAAACTCTCCGTTGCAGTGTATGTTTTTAGAGTGTATATTAATCAGCCTAATCAGAGTAAACTGACCTCAAACGCTCGATGAGAATAAACCGGGTCGTTTTTTTTAATCGGTGTTTCTTTTCAGCAGCAATGTAATATTGAACGCGGGTTCATTTTGCACCTTGCAAAGATTTTTCTACGCCAGGAATTTCACATTTTAATCTATTTTTACTCCCTCACTTCCAGTTTACACTGTTCCGGTTTAGCTGACAATCTTTTTACTCCAGTGGTATAATAATATTTCCTCAAAACACATGCATTTTTGCATTACATCGGTGTAAAATGGGTTGTGGAATAATGCTGGAAAGAGGAGTTGATTTTGGCACCGTAAAATAATCCTAAAAATGGCGTACTTTTTGTAGTTGATATTTTCATCACTCACGAGAAGGGGTTTTATTATTCCTGTTTCATGGCATTTTAAGCTTATCAATCTAAAAATATCGGGTGTAAGATATTCACGGAAAGAAGATTGGATTTTGGCACCGTAGAAAAATCGAATTTCTGGCGTACTTTTTTCAGTGTACAGTGAGATTACTGCACTCATTCTTTTTCTGTAAAGTTGATAAGTTGTTACTTGGCCTTTCTCATCGATTCATTGATGTTGAAAATTGGGAGTAAATCATATATTCGGCCACACCCCTTCGTCAGAATCATCAAACTGGCTCCCGATCAACACTTCCAACAGGGAAAGAGTTAGAGACGCCATATGACCCTGACCGATGGTGCGTCGATAAGCCCCAACAATTATTAAATAGTTTTTGCACGACATTCCCAAGAGGATTTTGACAGCAACATTCACACACCATAGTACGTATGTATGCACGTAAAAGCTTGTCTCAATTTAGACTCTAAACCACTTGCGTTCGATATTTTAGGAATTTACTTACCTTGCCACACTCATTAAGAAAAATAAGAAAATATTTTATCGGTGAAATATCTCAATTCTTTCTTTTTGTTGTGTTTGGCCCCGCGATTTCTCCTGTTGGTACTTTCTTGGAATCTGGCCTTTTTTGGCCCTTTTTCTAGTAGCTGGCATCTAGGCTATTTTTGGTTTGTCCCTTGTATAAATATGACTTCTTGTGGCCTTCTCTGCTCTTGAAAAGATGTTTCGACACCGAAAAAAAGAAAAAGAACAGCAGAAAAAACTAGTGTGGTGGTGAGAGGGAGGGATAGAACTTTGTAAAAAATGCGATCCAAAAATGACGGCCACCAAACACCGGATGCAAGGCATGCGATACTATAGGCGCCCTTTGGGTGAAAAGTTGGCGGTAAAGTGCATCCTCTGAGGCTCCACCCTCCCCCAATTATCAAAATCCTAGATCCACCACTGTTCGAGAGCAAAAATTCACAGTTGGAAAAACATGAAAAAATATTAAATGTTAGCGGGGAGTGGTGTGACCAAGATAATTGATGATGCTAAAACATTTTCTGGTTCTGTAGATGAAAGCATTTAATGGCCACGCGGGATTGGAAGGGCACTCCTGGCTTCCTACTAAATGGGTAGTGTGCTAAAAAAAATACTGCGTCAAGTCAATATCAAACCGTCAACAATTAGTTTTAAACGGTGATACAGGTAGCTTTTCTGGTCGTTTTAGCCTCAAATCTGGGTTTTGTGGTATTTATTTGGCCATTTTGTGAAAAATGACCCCTTTTTGGACGTTTTTATAACTCCGTTTGGCGTTTCTCCGCCGAAAAAACTGGCAGCCCTGGGCAGCATCTATAGTCTTTAGAAGATGGAAGAACACAAAAATTGGGAAACATTTTTTTAACACTGACGCCTCTAAGTTGTATTCCCCCCCGCCTCCAAATGGGGTCTTGATCCCCTAAAGACACTATAATTGCCAGCACAAGAAATGCCCCCCCAATGATTTTTCCTTAAAAAATGCCTTGGATACCACCATCTGACCTCAATAAAACCAGCCAGAAGACAAAACCGGATGGTGTGTTTCGATGCAAACCAAATGTTGAAAATGCGACAACTTAGCCGCCAGAGAAAACCTGCACGCCCATCGTGAGTGGGGTAGATCAAGTACAGGCACTGCACTCCCAGCCCAGTCGCAAAGGGACAACCCCTGCGCCAACGAACGATTTTCTACCGAAAACGGCGCACGAGTTCACTTAGCCTTCTCCAAACGTGAACATATATTGCAATGCGCACAAATTTTACAACGGGTTACTCCCTGGCACCCGTGCAACAGTCCAGCCGTGCACACCCCACATCTAGATGTCCAGCCGTCCACACCCCACATCTAGATTTCCAGCCGTCCACACCCCACATCTAGATTTCCAGCCGTCCACACCCCACATCTAGATTTCCAGCCGTGCACACCCCATTTGTTAGATGTTTGTGATGACAAGGACCTTAGAATGGCCCACAATATGTGGAACGGTCTGCTTCTGTCAATACATGCATACATATAAGTGTGAATCTCGTTCCAGTGCTCAGTGTGCGAAGCGGGGACCGTGCTCTGACGAAGTTTTATGTGTACAGAACTGGATTGTTCTCCGGTCTTAAAAACAGGACCGACGTCCGTAGAGAAGAGCCTTGATGTGGCAATAACTACTGCACAGGCATTTCCGTGACATGTATCCCAACATGTATTTGTATCCAAACATATGTTTGCACTGCATTCGTGTACGGAGAACTTCACACCGTGCTCGTTTGATACTCTTATCGATGATCCTCTCCCTTGCACCTGGCAAGTCTCTCCATTGATTAGCGTTTTATGTTAACTGTGGCTCACCCATTATGCAACACATTTAATATACTGTATCATTTCAAGAATAAAGTGCCTGATTTAAAGGGTCGGTAGATAGCCCAAATACACACTCTGTTGAAAACTGGCACGCGGGGTCTGCGCTGCCCAGTTGTCTAGCGCGCTCGTTCGGCCTGGTCACGTGACCTTTGCAGTGAGGTCACCACGAAGATCGCGGGATCGAGTCCGCCCCGAGGCAGGATTAGGCGCCCTGTCCTAGCCCCAGCCTAGTAAATGCCCTCTCTTCTGCCCGCGGTATCGCCTAAGTGCCTTGTACTGAATTCATCAGACACTTTTCGCGTGGCGGATTGTCATTGGGTTTACCGTGGCACATACTACATTTCGTAAAATATGAACACTTCCCTCGCCGTTTATTTATATTTTAACATGAGAGCTTTTGTTTTAGAAAACGGAGACGAAAACCGGGATAAAATAAAAATTATTGGACGCGCAGAAAACCACACAAGGGGAACTTAAACAGACGGCTTACATGACGGTCGAGGGTTTAAAAAAAGAATACAAGTGTGTTTGACTGTAACGGCCCGGTAATACTTTGGTTGATCATTTTCCGTAATTTTATAGTTGTATTTTACTGACTGTCGAAGCCCCAGAGGCGAAATATAAGTCTGAAAATAAAAAGTATGACTATAAAATATTATAAACAAACAGTGAGAGATAAACGAATATGAAAAGAATTTAAAATGAACCGCAAATCGGCACTTGACACTTAATTCAATGCGCTTGTGGCAACTACAGGAAACAATAATACGTGGTCGTGTCAACAGCAGCAACGATCCTGAGCTCAGACGTACTTACCTTCCACATATTGCACAACCACTTCCAATGTACTCAGTCACAGTGCCAACTGAGCGCACCCTCAGCTGCACCCACCTGCTTAGCCTCCGACTCCTCGGGGGTTGACGTAGGCGGTGCCGACCACGAAGTAGACGGCTGGGTCGTTGTCGAACCTGGTTGAGATGAGACTGAGCGCGTACTCGGAGGGCACGAACGAGTGCGCGTGTTGCACCTCGAACGTGTGTTGGTCGATAATGAGCAGACTGTGCACCTCCATCTGCCGAGACGGACAGGAGTAAAACTTGTACTTCGCTCCACCCACACTCCCACAAAAGTAATCACTTAAAATGATGCATGTATAGACAAATGTCCATTCTGCCAGTCCCTACACTCCGCTCAGTTTCCTCCGTTTCCGTTTTGGCATCCAGAACTTGTGTCGCAGAAGAGGTAAAACCCGGACATGTGGTTGGCTACGCCGCAGTGGCAGCCCCTGGCGTGACGCACCTCCTGCCCCCTGCTCCAGCTGCTGGAGGCTGGGACGGTGCAGCTGCGCCACCGAGGAGTGACTGGTGGCCTTAGCCTCGGTGGAGGCTGAAGGCCGCCCCACCACCAGGCCACTGGCCTCCTGAACGTCCAGCCGCATCGACAGCACGCCGAACGTCTGCGGCAGAAAAGCAGCTCATAAGCGCAGCACTCTCAAATGTACAAACGGCACCGCGCCACTCGTCTGCGGGAGGGGGACTAGCCCATGGAAGTACAAACGGTAGCACACAGCACTTGTGTGGGAGCGGGAATAGTTGGAGTATGACGTCTGAAGAAGACAGGGAGTCATCGAAACTTGCAAATCGACATGCCAAACGTCTCAACGGAAAATGATAACAATTTTAAGGAGTGGTAGCAAATCGAGCCAAACAGGGAAGATTTGGAATGGACGATAAAAGGATATCACCTCAGAAATCTGAGGAAACGAAAAGGCTGTGAAAGTCAAACAAGTCCTGCAACACAATGAAATGCAAAATCGTAAGGTCAATTTGTTGTATCTCCCCAAAAATTCACTGCAAACTTGTATCATTTAGAGGAACTTAGAAAAAGACACAAATCTGCCCAGCCGCATTTTTCTCCAAGAGAACCATACATCAGGTAACTTCTATTTGAGTCATAACATTCAAACTGCCCAAACTTGGGGAGAACATAAATTTCGCACACGCCAACAATTATTTTCCCTAAAATGAATACTGATCTACACAATGGAAGAAACAGACATACCAGTCCCTCAAGATCAATTAGTCAAAAGAAAATGCACGGTTTCACATGAGAATATGCGGCATCCTAGACCTGCACACTACACGAGTGAGTCCCAGCCGAGCGCGCACCTCTGTGGACTCCTGGTAGGCGATACGTCGCGGCGACTCGTACAGCTTCACAGTGCGGATGTGCAGCTTCTGGATGTCATCCACCACGCCGATGGTGATACAAGTGTCGGTGGCGAGCGCCAGACTGCCGGACACGGGGGCACGTGATACCAACTGTCGGACACGGGGCACGTGATACAGACTGTCGGACACGGGGCACGGAACACGACACGGGGGCACGTGATACCAGACTGCCGGACACGGGGGCACGTGATACCAACTGTCCGACACGGGGCACGTGATACCAGACTTCCGGACACGGGGCACGTGATACCAGACTGCCGGACACGGGGGCACGTTATATCAGACTGCCGGACACGGGGCACGTGATACCAGACTGTCGGACACGGGGGTGCGTTGTATCAGACTGCCGGACACGGGGGCACTTGATACCAGACTGTCGGCCACGGGGGCACGTGATACCAACTGTCGGACACGGGGCACGTGATACAGATTGTCGGACACGGGAGCACGTGATACCAGACTGTCGGACACGGGGCACGTGATACCAGACTGCCGGACACGGGGCAAGTGATACCAGACTGCCGGGCACGAAAGGCACAGGATACCAGACTGCCGGACACGGGGGCACGTGATACCAGACTGCCGGACACGGGGGCACGTGATACCAGACTGTCGGACACGGGGGCACGTGATACCAACTGTCGGACATGGGGGCACGTGATACCAGACTGTCGGACACGGGGCACGTGATACCAGACTGCCGGACACGGGGCAAGCGATACCAGACTGCCGGACACGAAAGGCACGTGATACCAGACTGCCGGACACGAAAGGCACGTGATACCAGACTGCCGGACACGGGGGCACGTGATACCAGACTGCCGGACACGGGGGCACGTGATACCAGACTGTCGGACACGGGGCACGTGATACCAGACTGCCGGACACGGGGCACGTGATACACGTGTCAGTGGTCCGGGTCAGACTGCCAAACATGGGGGCACGTGATACGTGGTTCGGTGGTTGTCAGCCTTCAACAGCTGCAAACCAGTCAAACGCCATCGGGGAGGCAAAAACCGAGCGGACCCTGATATCGGACAGTTGAAGCTGAAAGACAATGAACAAATGTTTCCTGCCGCGGACCCCACGAACGTGACATTTTCGTTTTGAGTATGGTACTGACCGTGCTGAAGCTCTTTCGAAGGCTAAAAAAACTAACCTTGTGATGAAAACTGCACATAGCTAATGACTTGGAAAATATTTGCCTACAGGCAAAATAACCTTAAAATTGTGTGGCCCACGTTTCAGAGTTTGTGAACATCATATTTTCCTAAGAGCAATGCCAATGAAAAGGCTTTAAATTAAAGACGAAGAAATGCTTTGAGATGAATAATTTCGTTGCTTTAATTTTTGTTAAAGTTATTAGATGTTGTGGTTTTGCGAAAATAAAAAACTCCATCGGCAGTGATAATTTCATTGTTTTTTTCGCATTCTTATCACCCGCCATGTGCCTTTTATAGCCGAAAAGGAACTAAATCCACAAATCAACAGCGCTTTGCTTTAATGTCCTAAGGGCTGACAAGTGCCCTGATTATTATTTGAAAGTTATTATTTTCCCCCTTTTTTCAAAGTTATTATTTTCCCTCTTGTTTTGAGTTATTATTTTCCAACTTTTTTGAAAGTTATTATTTTCCACTTTTTTGAAAGTTATTATTTTTCCTTTTTAAAGTTATTATTTCCTCCTTTTTTAGTCATTATTTTCACTCTTTTTAAAGCTATTATTTTCCCCTTTTTGAAAGTTATTATTTTCACTCTTTTTGAAAGCTATTATTTTCCCCCTTTTTGAAAGTATTATTTTCACATTTTTTGAAAGTTATTATTTTCCCCCTTTTTTGAAAGTTATTATTTTGACTCTTTTTTAAAGTTATTATTTTCACTCTTTTTTTAATTATTATTTCCCCTTTTTTTAAAAGTTATTATTGTCATCGCGCAGACGATACGTGGCTGCTGATTTGGCTCGCTGCTACTCATAACCGAGCAACAATGGTTTCGGAAATAATCACCCTCAGTTTGACGACAAAAATAGTCGCTAGGTTTCGCCGTTTTTGCGTAAAAAAATATGGGACCAGAAGTTATGTGGCCACGATCCATAGTTCTGGAGCAATGGGCGAAAACACTAAAATTTATAATTACGTGTCATACGCCGGAGAAGCTGTCTCTGCTAACGCTCAGCGCACGCGACCACGCGATGTGGTATCCACCGTATAGCCAGGCATTCATAAGACGGTAGTGATTATTTGTGGTCTGGGTTCTTCACCCACACAATACTGCATTTACTTGTTTCATTCAAACTTGTTTAAGCTTAACTAACATATTTGGTGGAATGCTGTAAGCATGACAGGCTTTCGGAAGCGTAACACGAACTGCGCGCGGTGTGTTGTGCGAATGTCGGAGCTGTTTCAACGCCGCCGGTGTGGGTCGCGCAGGCGCTGCTGGTTTGCACGATGACGTGCCGGCCGTCCAGCCATGCCCCATCGGTGCCGGCACTGGGCACTCTGGGCCTGCATTGGCTCTGCCTGCTGCCCCAGCAGCATCTCTGCTGCATCGTGTTCAAGCAGATTCATTTTTCAAACTGGTCATTCCTGAAGCGGTCGCGATCATCTGCGAGCGTCATTATGGCACCACAGAGCTTGAGTGTCACTCAAGATCGAGGGACTGCCAAATCATCACTGGGATTCTAGTTCGGGGAAGGCGCGGATGAATCCGGGGCGGCACTGCCTTAAAACGGTGCGAACGATCCGAAGGTGGCACCAGCTCCGTGCCGGTACTCCTACTTCACACTCAGCTATGTTTAGCCATGGACTTGGACAGCACCCATGAAGTCGGGGGGCGGCAAATAAACCTGAGATAAGACAAAATTCACCAGGGACAGTGATATGATCCAAAGGCGGCATCAATGCTCTCAAGATAGCGCTGAGGATCCACGGGAGACCCCGCTGATGCTGGCGTGCCACCAACATCCGGGGACGGCACAGCTGATAGTCACGTGACGATGCTGGTGACCGACGGTGGCATTATTCAGCTGAAACTCATGGTCTGGCGCACCACCAACGGCCCAGAAGACGTATAAATACATATTTAATACAGCCCCATTGATTTACGGCTGACACATTTAAGGCGCCTTACCTCGAGCACGCTTTCTTAGACCTGAATACATGTTTAATGTTGAAGTCATTGGGACAAAGGCAGAATTCTTTGGTTTCAGGACGTAACGTTCAGGAACAATTTTTTTAACTTCCTTTTTTCCAGATTTCGAGCGATTTTTAATCCTAGCTATGATCAAAGAAGCTGATGTCATTCCCGACGACTTATTGATGTAAAGCAGATTTTTCGACGATGGCGGTATTGTATCTGAGGAGCTATGGGAATCTGGAGAAATATATTTTCGGTGTGCCTTGCTCGCAATTAGCTCAGGATTGAAAAATTCTTTAAAAAAATAAGCCAATATATGTGCGTTTGCGCGCCTCCCACCTTCCTTTCCATTGGAAAGGGAATGTTCCCGAGAAAATACGTAAAGAAGTGCAGCCACAATTTTCGTAAACATTTAACCTTTAACTATATTAATTTTCTGTTATTTCTATGTGTGGAGTCGTGTGGTCTTGTGTGGCCATAACACAAGGAACTAATAAGATAGATCCACGATAAAAGCAGGCCTTGGATACACCAGTCCATCTAAGCGATTCAAAAGGGTTGGAGATGCCGGGGTTTGAACCCGGGGCCTCTCACATGCGAAGCGAGCGCTCTACCACTGAGCTACATCCCCACCGGGCGCTTCCGCGTCAAAAAGGTTGAATGATGGTTGTACACAAATGGGATTGCCAGTGCCCATTAATTGCTCCCATATCAGTTTATTCACAACGCTTTTGACAGTCAGAAGCTAGCCCAGTATTTCCGACTGCGAGGGAAGAGCACATGGCCGAGGGAAGGGGCGTCAAAGCCTGGGGCGCCACTTCTGGGCGGCAAATTGCAGGGGTACCGATATTCGTATCAACGGGGAGCGACATTTCAGGAGGTCATCGACCTTTCGGAGGGGCAGTGACCATTTCAAGGGGATGCCGTGACCACTTCAGGGGGTGCCGATGGTTGATCGAGGGAAATTCCCTTCCTTGTGCCCTGGATCCGCCTGTGACAGTGGAGTTAAAGTTTAAGTCAACCATGAGGAGACTAGCATTATTCTGCACCTTTACGTTAAAGGGAGATACGCGAAAAATGTTATTGGCTAGATCAAAAGGTCACACAAAGTTGTTTCAGAAGTCCTATTCTCATTTTTGCGAATTCGGCCTGCAAATACCTTAAAATTGCTCTCAAAGTCAACATTTCTAGCTGACTTACCGCTACACCTCATATTGGTGTATATGACGTACCCACGGCTAAGGCTATCAATTTCTCTAAGAATTAGGTCATATCTATCCTAAACAGTGATGTAGAACTTTGGACTACTACAGAAAAAAATTGCTTTAGAAAAACAACATTTCCAAAACTCTTTTGAAACAGAAATATAGGGCTTAAAAGAAATCACAATTGACCAATCAGAAGCCTAGGAATTCTCAAACCGGGGTCACGTGACCTATCTGACGCAAAAGTTTTGTCAACCTGGGCTGAAGCAGAAAATGACTCAAGACCCGAGGTACAAAACCGCTGAAGACTTGAGTAATTATGTCTTCCGTTTCTAGGGCAAACTAATTCATTTTGTAGTTTTTAAAA